>JAVQJF010048759.1:0-100111 GCA_036023855.1 Gadopsis marmoratus
GAGAGTAATATAAATCATGAGTTGTGTACTATAGAGGTTGAGAGAGTGAGAGAGAGAGAGAGAGAGAGAGAGAGAGAGCGAGAGAGAGAGAGAGAGAGAGAGAGAGTAGACTTTAGCATGTGAAGTGTTAGCTGAGTGTCCTTTCAGCGGGAAGATGATACATTTAGTACATATCATCCTGAGCATGTTCAACAAGTTACAGCCAAATAATAGATTATAATGGTATAATGGTAATAAATGGTTGAACAATATGAGTGCATTACACATACAGCAAGAAAAGACACAATGTAATGCTGTAATATAATATACTAATTTATATGACCCTATTACACATAACACTACTAATGTACAAAAATCTTAAACGATCTTTAAATAATAAAAACCAGGTGTTACTAAATTAGATGATGGTCTTAATATGGTGAGCAGACAAGTAAACAAATGCTGAAACTAGCTTAGCCTACACACATGTAAGCAGATGGGATGTTTAAAAGCTCATAAAAGAAAGGAACACAACAGGGAAGCCTCGAAGAAATAAATACCAGCTGCATTTCAGGGATATCGTAATGGAACTTTCGCACTACAAAGCATGTAAATTATATGCTTCGGCCCTTCCACACTAGATTAAAGCGGTCTGATTTAAAGAAAGTGCTCTTTTAGCAGTTTCTTATCAAGGAGGCAAAAATCAAACTATATAATGTAATAATACTGAAGTGCAGGGGGAAATTCTGACTTCCAGTCATAAAGGTCCAAGTAAAAAGTAAAATAAAAAGCACATGCTCCAACATGGAACTGAAGTCTGGACCTGATACCATGCTTAACTGATTAAATATGATGAGTTATAATATTTGACAGCATGTGTGTTTCCAATTATCAACTTAATCAAACATAGATGGATCTCTGGGGTTAAGCTGGCACTGACTTGGGTTCCGCTGGAGTCCATGATTGTTTCACCCCGCCCCTCATAAGCAGGTTAATGATTAATGGGCACATATTAAAATATGGTTTTGATGCACGTGCAATCCACTAAGTACTTGGCTGCTGCTTGGTCTTGTTTTCAACTGTTACTCACAGGAATAAGAATATTAAGTAACAGCAAGGGGTTAATAGGCTTTCATATGCTGCATCCGTAGGTTTGAAAAAGACAACAGAGAAAAAGATCAGAGAGACAGAACAGGTATCCCGATCAGCTGCTTTCATTATATTTTCAAAATTAATATTTCACATTGTATGTCGACCAATGCTGATCAACTATTCTACTTCTGTATTTTTTTTTTTTACACATGTCGAGTCTCTAGAGAGCCGTTAAAACAAACCTTTGTTTCAGTGGAAAACCTGCTAAGCCACACACTGAAGTGGAGGTGTGAACGGCATCAACAGAACAAGGCAAAAGCCTCGCCAAAGTGGACACAGACACACAGGCAACTATCAAAGCACCTCATTTAACCCTCGAAGGAATTTCCCAAGATCTAATAAATCAGCTGTCAAACTACTACAGCCATATCTCATTTAATATGAATAAATTAAAACATTAAACCCCTTTTTATTTTGAACAAGTAAAAAATAAGATAAGGCTGCAAAATGTCTGCCTCCAAATTGAGACTAGATATGAGGACACACAGATTTTTAAACACGAATAAAAACTGTGTTTCTTTGCATGCCGACAGGCAGTGGATATGGGCAACAAGCAGTGCACAGGTTAAAGTGAAGCTCTTCAATTCCTCCACTTAGACAACTGAGATTAAGCAGGACCCTTGATGGGTCCTTTGTTGAATCTCCCCCACCCTCCCTGGTTGGCTGACCTCTTCCTCTGGCTCCTGGGCCTGCACGGAATCACTGTGCGGAGTGTCGCAGTCTGGGCTGTAATGTTCACAGTAGTCATACGCTGCCTTGGGATCAGCCACAATCAGAAGTTGCTGGATGTCACCCTGCAGAAAGCAGAAAGGGAAACTCGAGTCAGTTCATCTGTCCTCATGCAGGAACAAATTTTCCCACGTGCAATCGCATGACAGGTTAAAACATATACTTATTTTAGAAATCACTATCTATTTTGAATTAGACCTATTTACAAAAGGTGATGAAACCAGATCACTAGCAGAGAAGACAAGGCTGCACAGAAGGTCATGTCTCATCTTGCTCATGTGCTCACACATACTGGGCGAAATGGCATAAATGTAAATCTTAAATTACAGATGTGATCTCTTAGATCCCTGGCAGAGTCTGGCAGAATAACCCCCCACCCCTTGTATGATTACACAGCTTGGCACACACCCCACAGAGTCCACACTCACATGGGGCCCGGAGGGAACTAATGTTCAGACACCAAGGAAATTATTATTATTATCCGCGCCAGGGTTTACCTCAGGAAATCAAATAAACATGTATCATTAAGGCCCCAGCTACACCTGACATGGCCATGTGTGCTACAGTAAAACACTTCGTCCTTACTGTAGAGTGGTGCGGGAACGAGTCCTAAAACCTGGAAATGACTTAGCATTTTTGCACTTCCGAACTTTTTGGCTTTTGAAGAAGAGGTAAGCGCACGTAAATTACCAGCTGGAAGCGTAGTGGTTGTGAAGCTGAAGTCATGCAACCGTGGAGCAGATTGTTTATAGCCTAAGCTTTTAACCTTTTAACTACTGGCATTCATAATCATCAAAGTGGTGTTAATTTGTGAAGATTACCTTGTTGAACAAAACCTGTAAGTATCATAAACATATCATAATTGCCATAATCAAAAATCCAAATTTTCTTTTCTTGAAGGGATCCGGGGGGCGATGCAAACTTCCGGGTTGGCCTACAAAAAGACGCACTCCAGCATAATATGTAAATGTGTTTGTATAAAACACATTGCCTTATATTTCATATCTTATTCAGTATGTCAGATATCCAGACATACAAGAAATTGCACTACATAAATGACCTATACTACTTTTTGTATTTCTTGTTATCTATTCAATTCCTAATTTAAGTGTTATTTATTTTTTGCCATCTCTAAAAATGTCACTTGAAAGAAGAAAAAAAAGAAGAAAATATATTGAGCAACAATACACAATGGCTTTGTCTGAAAACTAGTGTCACACAGGAAAGAGTGAAACCGTGGAAGATCTCAGACATGGTTTGGAGAAAGTCACTCTAACCACAATGGTCTCTCTATGGTTGGATGGGACACCACAATGCTTGAGTCCTACAGCCAAAGCACACAGCTCACTGCAAGACGGCAAACATATTGACGACAGCGTCTGAATTTTTCTTTGGAGTCTGTAATTGCCTGAACCGAGGTACTGGGGGCTGGTTGTTGAGCCTTTGCACACATCGCGAGGACAGCTGAGGGTGGTTCTTGGGAGGTGGATGAAGGGGCATGTCTTTTGTTAGGGTGTTTGGCAGCCGAGCAGACAGAGATGCCAGAGACCAGAGGTAAAATCCCGAGGCGCTTGTGTCAGCAGGGACACTATACGTTGATTAGACGATCGGCAGTGAAACACGAGAGAAATGAAGCAGGCTGCAACTTGTCAGGAGAATGTGTGTGTGTGTGTGTGTGTGTGTATTTTCCCCGTGCTAAAACTAGATCTATGGATCCTCAACATGTACCTTGGTGTAAACATCAATGTGCTAAGGCTTGTCCCATGGGAAAAGCGTTCTCTGTGTAACCATCCATTAACATCTCGTTGCACAGCTTCAGTTTGACAGTTCAGAGATTCCGCGCTGTGTGCCTCTGGGTGGGTGGAATGCTACTTTAACTTAATTTCACTGGTTGAATGCATCCCTAAAAATAAACGCGCGCATTGTCGGCCAATTACAGCCAAAGTACAACACGGTGCATCTGCACGCCAAACTTGAAACAGGATAACAGGCACCCCGGTCAGCTCTGCTTAGTCAGCCACTACATTCAAGGCTTTTTGGCCCATTCCTCAGATTGGGAAATGCCTGATCTTAATTTACTGCTATGCCTAATTCCTAAACCAGCCTTCTGGTTTAGTGGATCAGTGACACTACCTCTGCTCATACTAAGGTATCATACTTCTGCTGTCTGAAACATCAGCTCAGATACATTTTCTATTGAAATGCGTAACATTTTTAGGCACTTTGGAAAAGCCTGCAAAGTGATTGTCATGTTAAGACTAACAGGAGCTGTAGCAAAGTGCTTATTCGCTTTCTTGCTGAGTGTTTGAGAAGAAGAAGAAGAGGAAGAAGAAGATACTACTCTCATGTCTGTATGGTAAATATGAGGCTACAGCCAGCAGCTGGATAGCTTAGCTTAGCATGAAGACAGGAAACTGAAAGAAACAGCTGGCCGGGCTCTATGCAAGGGTGACAAAAATTCACCCACCAGCACCTCAAAAGCTCACTGATTAACATGTCATATCTGGCTCGATTCATCCGTACGCCTGATGACTCCAGCATCATATTTAATGTATGATATGAGAGTGGTGTCGATCTTCTCGTCAATACCACTCTGTGAGTGGTAACTTTATCCTTTACATTTTAGTGACTAAAAGGAAACTGCATTCCAGGCTGTGAAAATATGAGTAGGCGGGGGATTTGAATCATCCATGTCCTAGAAATATC
Organism: Gadopsis marmoratus; assembly: GCA_036023855.1. Classification (NCBI taxonomy): domain Eukaryota; kingdom Metazoa; phylum Chordata; class Actinopteri; order Centrarchiformes; family Percichthyidae; genus Gadopsis; species Gadopsis marmoratus. The sequence continues at coordinate 4,567 of JAVQJF010048759.1, forward strand.
CGCCGCTCCCAAAAGATATAATATCACTTAACTTCTGTGAGAACATTTAGTATACCGACCACGAGAAGACTAATCTGACCTGCCAGGCGGGCATTGGGCAGCAGTTAACCAAGGTGCCAAGTCTGGAAAGGCCTCAGTAAAGGTTGACGAGAGATCAAGCCTCGCCCTGAGTCAAGTTGACATGTATTACCTCATGTGTCACCCTAAGAGCAACAGTGAATGCTTCCCTGTCTAGAGTCAGCTCTAATCAGTCCATGTCTGAGAGTCCCCCAGCGCCCAGACAAGCACATTCAATAAATGCACAGGGAAACGAGAAAAGACAAAATGATCATATACTGAAAAACACCTATTTGAATCAGATAATCATCTTTACACTTGACATAACTCATCAGCAATGGCGCACTATGAAAACTAAGATTGCAGCCAAGTCACCTAACAAACAAGAGCCAAGACAAGGCAAGTGAAAAACTCAAAAAGGGAGCACCAACAGGGAAACTTGGTATGCATACTTGGTTGTGTTCACCTTAAGTGGAGCTTATGGAGATTCCTAATGCGTCATTTACACATGAAAAACATTGAAGTGCATATGATATAGAGTGATAATGTGAGTCAAATAACCAAATAAAAGAAAGACACTGTATAGTGGACATCATGGCATTATACTCAACTATGTGATTTTATTTTATTGAGACTTCTGAAGCTCTGAGAGCTGCTTTGACGTTTGTGGTGTCAGTGTTAACCCATCACTACTACAGCAAACACAATAAAAATAGATAAATAATGGTATTTGATGACAGTAGACAGCTCATGGCGCCAACACTGTTTCCATTAAGCACTCTCCTCCTTGACCTCATCCTGAGCACAAGGCACCATGGGATATAAATACCCATGGAAGGGGTCAAAGGTTACAGCAGTGCACAGTAAAAGTGTCTGATTCCCTGAGCGGAGCTGCACGAAGACAGCCTCCATGTTTGGAATGGTCACTATACAGCGGTGCTTGGTTCTGCTGTGACAGACAGCTCTTTTGTCTTTTCTCTACTAAAATCCATCTACGTGTTGTAATGACAGGGTGAGTGGGTTCCAGGGCATCACTGGCCAAATCAAAACACAAGCAGCCATTGGTCCTTTGACATACCTTTGCCCAGGGCAACATACCTTTAGTCCAAACATAGCTAACTGTAATTAGACAGTCCCATGCAAGAATTAGACCCCCAAGGTTTATACAGTACAGTTTCCCTGAGAAGGGAATTAAGAAACAAAGAAAAGGCAAAATTTGTTTAATTTCCATGACCTCTTCCATCTGAAATGAGCAGAACACAGTCAGAAAAGGCCGTCCTCACTGCTTTTTGCAGACTGACTAAACAATATCCAACACAAACCAATATGCTGTTTTTAGACAAGATGCCTCTTCCGGCAATACTAGTGGTTTGGCATCAAGACACAGAACACCTCAGCCCCATCTAGTCCTTTTGGCGAGACACACTGCGTGTTTTCTACCCAGATATTGAGGCAATAGGCAGGTATGTGTATGAGTGTGCTCGATTGAGACAGGTAATGTCAGCCAGGCATGAATAGACGTCTCATGGCGTTGGCATGGTAGGGAGGCCTCAGCGTAGGGAGGAGGTGGTGAGCAGGGGAGAATGTGCAGGGAGGGGAGGAGAGGAGGAAATGAGGAAGGCCTGATGGGGCAATGAAAGGCTCCCATTCATCTAAACTAGATCCCTTTGCGACGGTGGTCGCCTCAAACCTGGGGCAGGTATGGAATGAATAGACTTTTTTGAAAAATGCAGGTCAGCTTGTGAAAACAAATTTCAGTTTGAATAAGGGAGCAAATGTTTTATTATTTTTGAATTTATTCTACTCCTAGAAATCAACAGCTCACCAACCACGGCGGTTTAAAAGGGGAGTAAAAAAATTTACTTTGGGAAAAGGTGTAAATAAATAGTCACTGCTAGGAGAACCAAGTTAGTTCATATGAAAAATAGTGACTGACAGAGAATCTGCTGAGGTGCAATTGATTTTACTAATTCATTCATTTTACTCGTTATAACCACTGGCTTGAATGCAGAAGGCCAAGGTATTTCCTTCCCCTGCATATCCCAGCATGCATCGGGCCCTGTGGATCTCTGAGGAGAGTAGGGACAGAGAACAGACAGGAGACCTGTTCCAAAATCCACACAGAGAAGACCCTGTTAACTGACTGATGGCTCCTATTTTCAGCCCGTCCACTGGCCAACCTCTGACTGGACACACTGTTTCATACAAATGCTGGCTTCAGTGACGTCTCATAAATCTAATCAAAACTGACATGCGATATGAAAGCAAATCCACTTTGCACCTAAACTAAAACAGTCCCTAGATCATCTTTGTTGAGTAACATGACACAGTAATCTCAGTCAGTCTACAGTCAGATACCAACAACATCCGTACTGGGTTTAATAGTTGTCCTAATGAAGCTAAGTTAAAAAAAAACACTCACAAACATTATCTGATGTCATTTCTGGCAGTCTTTTTAAATAAGCTACCTTGAATCATATTTTAAAATCATAATGATGTGACGTATATGTACTACATGATGGCAGCATCCAAAGTGCGATATAATGAGCAACACAGAGAGTACAAAAATATGAAATCACTGTGCACATACACAAATTGGCATGAAATGTGCAGGGCCCTCTGTCGCCGTGGCGATGACAAGGCATGCTAAACAAATCTGGTTTTAACACAAGAGTAGCAGCATCAATCATTCAAACCATTCAAAGTCATTCCTGCTGCCCATAAACAAACCAGCACTCTCTCACAAGCAAACACAGCCCCCATACAGCCTCACTGTGACCTTTACTTCCCACCAGAGAAGACCACGAGTCCCATGACAATTCAGCCATTGTCTGTCATTTTTTACATCCACCTGACCCCATACCAGCTTCCACCTCTGGGTGAACTGTGCCTCAAAGCATAATGTCCAAATCACCCACTGACAGAAAGTTGCCCTTAAAGTCTGAAGCTGAAAGATGCATTTTTATTCAGTTTGTCTCAGTTATTTGGTATTGAGAAACAGTCTGGGCAAAATTGTGGCTTATATTGATTGCAAAGAGTCTGTCCAGTATCGTGCCATCATTTCGCTTGGGTTTTCTGTAGGTGAAGTTTCTGTAAGTCTTTGTGTCTGTTCAGTGATTATTGGTGCTCGTGCTCACGATCCAGTTCTGCTTGTTCTAAAACAATTGTCTGTCAAAATGTATCACTTTCTGTGCATCACAATATTGGAAATGAACTACCAGACGTGGGGAATGTAGGACAGTAATTGCAAAAGCCTTCACGAACTGGTGAAATCAACATTGCATTACTGCTTTTGGCGACACAGATAGCACAGTGCGAAGCTCCAAAAAATCTAATTTTGTTTTTTACAAACAGGGATGGATAGGCTAGAAAATGTGGAGGTATTAGCTACATATAGTAGTCAGTAGTTTAGCAATTCCAGTGTCAAAATATGCAATAACTGACACTGCAGAGTCACTTCAGTGTTCATCACATACTATGTGGAAGAGCTGATGGGCAATTGGCTCCAGCTTTGTCCTCATCAAACAAGGTCTCTTCTACCACTGTTGCTAACTCTGCTCGATCCACAGTAAATGGACACGGTGGAAATTTGTATTTAACTGGACACATCCCTGACACCTCAAACCTTACCTTACCTTATCTTTACAGTTTGTAAAAGCAGGAGCGTTTAATTAATGTGTTTCAGTCATTTCAACAAATACTAAGGAGAAATACAACATAACTGCACATAACACTTGACAATAACAGAACACCATTTCTGCCAAAAGCAGGGATTGAAAATCTCTAGCTCAGTTTAGTACGCTTGTCATATCTCAGTCAATACAATACCACTATCATGGCTGCCATCAATCGCATCAAGTTAGAAATTCATTCACTGGTGGGTCACTTCTAGCACCTCGATATCATCTGCCACAAATTAACTTTTCAAAGTCTTAGTTTCCACCACTTCATTTTTATGAATAATACTTATAATAATGCACCCAGTTCTCGCAACTTGATTTGATTCTTTATTGTTCTATCTGTATTAAAGCTTTCAAATTGGTGCTTTCATGAAATCTATGTTGATTGTGATTTTAAAGAGGCTCCCACTAAGCAAAAAATACTGTACAATGTGCCTGTTTGATAAATACATCATAATCATAAAGTGACTCGTGTGGTCAAGCGGTAGGTCAAAAACATGAAAAGCTGAAATCTTCTGCACTGTATTCAAACTACACCATAGCACCGGCAGCATAGATAAAAGGACTCGGATATCGCAGATATATGCATGACATCATGTGTACGTCCTCATAAAAATCAAAAGAATTGAAGGCCTCCAGATCCACCCTGGTTTCTATCATCTCACATTCCTTCTTGGCAGCATCAAAGGGCTGCCACGATGGGACTTAAACTAAAAACACCTTAGGCAAAGCACTGCAAGAAACATTTGAAATCTGGGCACACCTTTTGGGGCAACGTTTAACTCGTAGATGTTTGCTACATCATTTATGATCAATATGCCAATGAGTAACCTAGCAATGGCGCCAATATGAAGTTTATGCAACTCAATCACAGAGGACACGGTCACACAGTCCACCACGGTGAAAGCTTTACCTGGAAGACCTCCTCATCCAGGATCCTGGTGCCGAACACTGTAATGCCATTGGTGCTGATGGAAGAATGGTCGCTGCGGAGGAGCTGTTTGGTGATCTTCTTCTTACAGTCTACAATGACGGTGACCGTCTTCTTCTCCACGCTAATGGCCACACGGTGCCACCTGGTCAAGGACACAAACAGGGAGAGGTGAGAAATAAAAGAAGCCACGGTCAATCAGTAGAAGAGTCACTGGTTGTTCTTCAGTCGTTTATGAAAGCCACAGGGCATCTGAAGGTAGTAGCTGCACATTGTGAGTTCATGATAATTACTGAAATCAGAGCATGATGTCAGAGAAATCACATGAACAATGAATACTTTGTGCTTAGTCAATAACATGAAATTCCATTATAGGCAATTTTGTGGCATTTGATTACCTTCTATGGAAACCTTATTAGCACTTCTAATAGGATTATAATCCGCCTTTTATTCATCACGACACACCACAAGGAGAGAGAATCTCAGAATTCTCCGTTGTACGATGTGATTCATTACAGACGCAAATGCTCTGAGAAGCACGAACTTCAGATTCATGTATGATATATTCCCATAGATGAAAAGGGTTAACCGGGGTCACACGTGAGTCCGACACCTCCCTCGCCTCTGGACCACTGCACTTAAAGGCTACTGCATACCAGGCAGCGGTGGACCACATTCTTGCCCCCACACTCTGGCCCTGTTTAACACGGGATTACACTCATTAAACTCCAAACATAATCCTCGTTCTGGGTTACTCGGCATGACAGACGTGGTGAACATTGTGGAAAGTGTGTGTCAGGATCCAGGAAGGCCTGCCTTGCCAAAGCAGGAGACGCACAGTCAAAACATTGTTCTGAGGTGGAAGATGAGACCTTGGTACCACTGTAGCTCAAGATGGCAATATAGGAAGTGTTTATCACAGGTACAGATGGCAAATCTTGTTATCAGAAGAGGAAAAATGTCCAATTCCTTTTTGAACACAACTACATCATACAGGCACATTCCAGGGCAGGCGATGGGGCTTAGAGGAAAATAAACGTTCAACCCTTGGCAGTGCAGCGGGAAGGATTACTTGTCACCTCATATGGCAGAAAAGCAAACGTTGACTCCAATAGGTCTCAACAATTCCTCACACTTTTGAAGTGCATGGTGGTACAAGGGAGAAGAGTAACATTGTATCTGAAAGCGCAATCTTTTGAAAAGCATGTTTGAAGAGCTTAAATGAGATCAAGCTGACGGTAAGGTGGGACAGCTCTCTAGGAAAACCTCCCGTTCACCTCCCCTTTCCTTTACAAAAAAGGATAATGCTCTTTTTCACCTCATCAATATCATCTTTGTGCCTCTCTTTTCAAGCTTGGTGTATGCTTCTTAGTAACAGTGAATACATCCACAGGGATTGCAGACTGTATGCAGGCTAGTCATTGAAGGTTTAGGCAAGGCCAGCAGCGGGAATGCACCCAGACCAAGAAGAGTTAAAAGTCCTCCACGGAGATCATTGCTCCGTAGACAGCGGGTCACAAAATCTTCATACTGGACAAAACAGCCCTACAAGACCAATACAAAGCTGGCTTTGTTGACAACCTGCACATAAAGCAGACTTATTATTGACATGAGACCACTAACACAAGCTTCCTTCTATCACGATAGCTGTGTACACACACTAGATCTCATTTTAAGCCAATTTGGGTTACAAAAGTAGTGTGGCTGTGTTGTGACTTCTTTTAAAAAGCTCAAAAAATAAACTATCCTCACATAGCATGTTCACAGAGTGAAGGGAAATTAAATAACACTGGAAGACACAATAAAATTCAAATTATCATCACATTATCTGAGGGGGGTAAAGAGGAAGTTAGGACTGCCCCTTTTTCCCTCAACTCTAAAATAACAGAGGTAGTGAGTTCATGGATGAGGTCAGGTTGCCCATAGCAGTCCCTGCTGTGCCCCACTAATCCGGTGTCTCCCTGTCTCTGTGCCCACGGACCCCTGATGACATGGATAATCCGGTCATGAGCACCTGAGGTGCAACAATGGGAAGATCTGGGTTGTTTTCTCGCTTGTATCAAGAAGAACAAGTCAGTGGAAGTCAAAAAATGTGTTTGGATGTTTCAGTTGATTTGGTAATTAAACCGAATTCCCTTTAATAAGGATGCATGTTCATGTATAGTTGTGAGATAATGTAATCAAAGTGCAAAAGAATCTAGTCCACTTAGACAATCACATTTACGAAATATGTGATGATGTTGCGATTCGACGTACTTTCCGTCAGCAAGGTTGAGAGTACGGAACAGAGGGTAGTCCTCCGGGGCTGGCTTGCCGGTCTGATCCTCATACAGGAAAACAGGTGAGCGTCCCACTTCCATGCCCAGCTGCTGGACTCCCTGCTTGTTGTAAATGGACAGCAAGAAGGACTGGAGGCCGGATTTGGGGCGCACTGTAGTCAGGATGGAGAAGTCCTCAGGAAAAACACCTTCTGCACAGCCAAATGGAGGAGGGGTGGAAGAGACAGGTGAACGGGTTAGAGTTATTGAGACAGAAGAAATGTCCAACATGTCTGACTAGTTAAAAACGATACAATACTATTATATATTATTTTGGTTACTTCAATGCGAGAAGGGATCAGCTTCAGTTTCCTCATCTAAAGTAATAATCAATTACTTTGTTTGGTTTGTGAAAATACACCATAACGATGTGACGTACAGCCACTTAATAAAAATGGTAGATTTAATATATAGCATTTGGAGATATACTTCATTTCTGTAACATCTATAACAGTGTTTTGCGCCTCCATAAACACAACAGCATTATGAGTCTAGTTTAGAGCTACAGAAATCAGTTGCATGCACATCATTTCTGAATGTGTTGTGTTCTGTGTATGAATAGGCTCGATTAATAAGGTTCTGGGGGAGACAGAAAAGCTCAGGTTTTCCTTATTTAACAATAGCAGTAAGAGCAGTCACAGAGCTGAGACACTGTCAAAAGACACCTTTGAGACACACTAACTACATCGGTTTACACATGATAGTTGAAAGCAGTTAAAGGTTGAGAAGTTTCTCTTACCGGGGAATAGCTGTGTGGTGGGGGCACTGATCTGGACCTGCTTGGAGACTCTGAAAGCTGAGTCCGGCTTTGATGCTCTTCGGTTTGTGCAAAATCCTGATGTTTTCGTCACTCCTTCGGGGTAATTGTGAAATTCTAATACTTTTAGCACATCCACTGGCTCTGCTGATCAGGGGAGCAAACAAAACATCAGTTAGGACGAGCAACAAACGCATGCTGGATCAAAGTATTTTATTTCAGTTGGTTCAAGTTTTGAAATACATGGATGTGTCCTGGTCCAGTTCTTGGTAGAAAGACACAGGGCAGTGAAAGTGCCAACGCATGATTCAGGTAAAAAAAAAAAAAACACGAAGATGAACCAGTGCGATTCATTTGCACGTCCATATATTTGTCCAAACTGCCGTTTCTGTCATGAGTACTTTCACACAGAACGTGAATATTTAGCTGCGAAAAGAGCAACATCGTTTCTATTTTCGGAGCGAGGTCAATTTTTCTAAACTTTCACACGGCAAATAAAGGCATCAGCCAATCACGTCACATCACAACTCCTAATGACAATTGTGGACCTTCATCACCCTGTATTATATGACACAAAAAATGATAAAGACAGTAAACTCAAGGACAACGTGTGGATGCAGGAGCTGATGTAGTTTACTTTTGGGTGTGCACATTTGTATAGTTTATTCTAAAGCATGAGCTAGCATGAATCGATCTATCTGTCTATTGCAAAATCGCATCGCTGCCGGTGTAAATGAATTCATATGAACTTTTCGTAGGCAAGTATTTGTTTATTCGTCACGTCCCCGGTGTGTAAAGGCCTTCACAGAGTCCCTCAGCATGACCATCCCATACCAGTAACAATACTTGTTTCCCTATGTCATCAAAACAAGCACCGTGACACATTTGTCATAGTATCTATGATTAACAACACATGAAATAGTTAAGTTAGGAAATGCTGCCTTCCTGTGGCTCATCTAACAGGAAATGTCTCTGTCAAGGCCAACCAAAGAGCATAATGAACAATGTTCCAACAGAGATTTAGCTCTATAACACCTGGATAGGTTTACCTTGATAAGGGTCACCAGAGGCTTTCTGGGTTTTCCACTCTCGTCAGTCTGATGTACTTTACATAAAGGAGCCTGTGTGTGGCCCGATGCTGCCCCATAGAGACCCATGGGGAAGCGTTATAATTATGCCTCTACATCAGAACACCCTCTCAGTATAAAACATGAGCTTGGAGAACATGATAGGGGAGAGACCAAAGTGCTGCAGGATATTGACCCTCTGTTACGTGGCCCACTTGTAGCTGGGGGATGTTTTTCTATGCAAGGTCCGATAACGAGCAAAATTCATGCAGAATGAGACCACAAACATTATCTACACACCTCACTCCACAGCAATACAATCCATATTTATACTATACGGATGTTATTATATTGCTATGATCCACATTTTGCTTTAAGAGTAGACGTATATTAAGAGGGTGCGATGAATTAAAATGGATATATTAAATAAAACCGTCGGCTCACATCACTCCACAATGGCAGAATGTTGAATGTAATGACACAAAATGGTTTTTGTGGGGTAGAAACGCAAGCCTTTTCTGACAACTCCAAAGCCACTGTTTCTGGTTGGCATTTACAGGTCAAATCACTCTGAAAGTTTCTTTAACTTCTTGATACGAGGGATCTTTGTCTTTTTTTTTTCCCTTTATCATGCCGAGGGTGTTTTCAAATAAAGGGCCTGGCCTACATCTGGTGTCCTTATCTTCTAGCGGCTTATAAAACACCTGCGATGGACCACATCGTGACGACAGCAAAGAGAGGTGGCGTGCTTCAAATCCATAGTGCAAAATTCTGTACTGTATGCAGTCCACAACAGCAAACAGAGGTCTGCAGCACTCCACCAGCAAGTCATTTCACCAACAGCATCCACTTTTATTCTCTCAAAAGAAACATGAACCTCGAGGAAGAAATGATATGTCCCTCTAAGGGAAATTTGGGTGGGATGATGGTTGCGCTCAGTAAGAATACTCACTGTCAACTGAACTCACTCCCATTTCAGCAGAGGACATGGAGAAAACAAACACAAGTTATACAAAAAAAACATCAGGAAAAATGTGAAGTTGAAAGCAAAATCAGCAAACGGCTACTCCATAGGAATGCCCTCACTAAGGACAACTTGGCCTTTTTAAGTAGCTTGTGAGGACGAACCGGCTACTTGCTTTGGAAAGTGAACTGAGGACCTCATTGTGAGCTCCTGCAGAGTTGCTTTCAGTTCAAACTCCAGGACTCATCTGTTCCAGATGTGGCAACTTGGCCAGGCTGCGACCCTCCCACAGGGGTGCTGAGAAAACCAAAGCCAATGCTGGCCAATTCCATTAAGGTGGCCAAATGAGTGTGCACAGGTTTTAAAAGAGTGCACATGATGAGCTGGTGTGAGTTTGCCCTCGGGAATGAGCAAACAGGCCACATAGCTACCAGAGACAACTCAGGTGGCACGGAGGGATGGAATTCCCTTAGTCTGGTGAAGAGAGGAAATTCTAGCCAACTCTAAGATCAGGCAAGGCAGCATCTATTGCTGAGTTATTGGATCATCCGAAACATCATTATGCAAATTGCAGAAGCATGTGGGGAAGGGAGGAGCAGTATGACACATTACCATAAGACATAGATCAACTAATTTGAGCTCATCTCCATCATGTTCACAGGTGTACGTCGATGTAAACAGTGTGCTCCACCAGATAACATCACACCATTCTTCAGACAGAGGCCAAAAAGAAGTCTGCCTCAGCTCATCCGTTATCACACGGTCTGTAAGACTTAGCAGAGCACGCTGATATCAGAAATCCCCGTCCTGCTGTGCCGTTTTCAGCCCTTACATCTTTACAGAAACAGGGGAGGACCTTTTCACCTGCAGCTCCCTGAGACTCTAATAATATCTTCAGCCAGAATGTCTCTCTCTATACCCCCCCACCCACCCCGCATACACACACACACACACACACACACACACTCACTCTCTCTCTCCTTCCTTCTACTTCCACCATGCTGCCGGCTAAAACAAGACAGCTTTATGCTGGTGTCATACCAAAGAAATTTCACTGAGACCTACCCGTTTTTTGCAAAGCATTGGAATAATGCTTTTGGAATAATGCTTTTATATATATATATATATATATGTGAGACCTAAACACGACAAAGGTCCAGCAAAGAGCTCCTTAGGTGACGTTCCCGGGTGACCACATTAGGGAGAGAACTCTGCAAATACTAGCTTTGTCTGCTGGAATGCACATCTGAGTCTGCACCCCGGGGGCTGAGAAAACGTGTCTGTACACTGCTAGATGGAGAGGGCACCCTGCAGAAACAGCCACAACTGACTGACACCCCGGAACACAGAGCCTGCAGCAGAAGGCTTAAGACTCAAAAAAAAAAAAATGAGGCAAGAGCGAGGTTTTCAATCTGAAGTACAATTCCAGTCCAGTATCTTCAGAACTATAAGCTTATAACCAACTGACAGTAAAGGCAGGAAATGTTAAGTGGGTCAATTAATAAAAAGCAAAAGACATCGATTTGTGCTATTCTAAATTACAAATGCAATGTCACTGCATGAACCCAGTTTTGTGATTTCTTGCTTTAGCTTCACTATGTTATTGTGTTAAAAGGTTGAGACATCTAACTGCTCATGTGTTGATCAAACCTTTTCAAAAGCCATAGCATGAATTCAAACTATATGGATCTTATTTAAAAAAAAAACAAGTCTGAAATTCCGTTCTGGAAAATTGTCATTATGGAGACACAAGACGTATCCTAAATCTCCACCTGAATCTGTACACAACAATGAATCCTTACAGCGATGCCTGTAGGCCAAGGTGTCAGGCCTGCGTAACCCTGAAACCTGTGACTTGCGGCCATTATGGCTGCAGGCCAGGCCCATATGCGGCCCTGCTCTTTGAAGGCTCCGAAATCATAGGGAAGAGCAACTGGGACCGTCATCAGCTAACTGCTCGGTAGTTAGAGGGGAAGCATTCCCAGCACTCACACAACACAGCCTTGTACTGCAGCCGACCAAACATCTAAGTGCAAAGATGAGGGGAAGAGCTGGGCACCGGAGACTGGGGGGTGGAGGGGAGGCGGGGAGGGGGGTAGCACGAGCGAGCTTTTGGGCTTCAGTGTGGACCAGGGCAGTGTGGAGATAGGGTGCACCTGCCTGACCACTTACCTCCCCCACCCCCTTGCAGACCCAGAGGGGCTTTGCGCTGGCTGCTCTGAGATCCACTGAGGCCTTTGCAAAAGTCCACCTCACTACTATTATCGCAGGAACGCTGTACACCTGCTGTGTGCCATCTACCCTGCACACACATCCCGGAATAATCCCGTCAGGCCGGCTAGAAACATGTGACCCCATGTCGGTGAGTGGCAGAGATGGCTTCAGTACAATTCAACACTGCCCGGTGTCCTCTGGCTGAGGAGGTCCCACCCTGCTCCACCTAAAGGGGCCGCAGTTCAAACAAAGGGGGCTCTCCTTCGGCCTTTGTGAAATCACAAAAAGCAGGACCGCTGGCTCTGTTTTCCGGGCTCTCTATAAGCACAAATTCATCTCAGCACCCCCCCTTCCCTCCATCCTGTCTAAGCTGCCTGTAGGACACCTGAGGGGCGCAGCTTTACTGGACCTGTTTGGTGGCTCCATCATACGAGAGACCGAGATCACCTCATATAGTCTTTAACTACTTTGGCTGTGGAGGGGACACACACACACACACACACACACACACACACACACACACACACACACACACACACACGTAAGTCGGTCTATGAAGCCAACGCGAGGCCGGTGTGTCCAGGTAAACCTGTCAATCCCCCAAATCTCCATCATCAGTCACCGAGTTCTCCCGGCCGGGTCCTCGCTCCGTCCCCCCCCCTGTCGGTCAGATGAAGCTCCTTCAGAGACGTTTGGGTCTCTAATAATCTTACCTGCTGTGACACCGGTAGCCTGCAGAACCAGGACTAACGTGATGAATGCGGTTACGGTGGAATCCATAAGCCACCTTTTCGTTTTCCACCTCGTGGACCACCGTTGCATCTCCATGGTCGGTGACCCAGCAAGTGAACCAAACTCTCCGGCTGACTTCAGGTGGATTGTTTGTTGTTGTTGTTGTTGTTGTAATGACGTCCCTTCCAACAATCCCGAGCGATGATGGAAAGTGTCCTAGAAAAAAGCCATAAGTGAGGAGTTTCAGCCTCTTCTCTCAGCCGCACCGAGGCCCCCCGGTCCTCCTCCCCAGTGAAGGTAGTCGGGCTTTGAACCAGCAGGCACGGAGCGCAGTCGGTAGGCTGCACGGACAGGAGGGCTGGGCGAGCTCCACAAACCGGAGCCACGATTACAGGGAAACGACAAGTGAACCAGCCCCCGATTAGCAAATCACGGGGCTGGAAATTCTCCGACGGGTCCTCCCATTAGCTTTGCCCCCCCTCCCCATCCCAAGTCTGGGGGCAGGAGGGGAAACAGTGAAACGCAGACAAAGTCGGAAACGACCACTGGGAAAGATGAAACGACAGGATGCAGGGTCTTTCTATAATACTGATGATATCCTCAGTCCAGATACCTGCTGATATTTGCAGCACGAAGTCAGTATTTAGTGAGTCAGTCCAAATTCAAAGTCATAGTAATAGCCAGTGATATACCAAAAATACAGCAAATCACAACCAGGCATACATATAAACATAGACAAGCATGCAAGGGTCATATAAAATGAAGAGTACAATGTTGGGCTTAATTAGGGGTCAGCTATAACTATAAAAAAACTCTAACTATTCCAAGCACTGATGCAAATATTAGTTATGCATTGCAGATGTATCGCAAGAACAGATAATGGAGCATTTTGATGTTGCAGGGTAGTTGTGGGTGACAAATTAAAGGAGACGTCTGGATAAATGCTTTCCACCACCGTCATTAAAACATCAACGTTTGGGGTTATGCAGGTTTTCATCCCTCTGGTCGAGTTTCGGAGACACTGAAGGAGGTCCCGGTGGCTCGTGGTCCAAAAACAGACACTTTGTGATGGTTTTTCCTTTAGTTTGTCACCCATCTTCACTCTACGAACTGGAGACATATCGAAATGTATAAACCATATGCATATGATTTTGACCTTCTATCAGTCATGATGTAATACAATTGAGTATCCTTAACTTTACCTCCCCGAATGCAGTTAAAAAACATATCCTATACATTTTACTTTTGTGCTAATTTTATTATTCCTTTTTTTTTTTTTTTTACTTGCCAAATAAATGTATCAGAGTTTCTTTATCACTGAATAGCTCTGCAGGGACACTGTGCCTTTAAAAGCTACCTGCACTGAGCGCAAACGTAATCACCTGCCAATAGTGTGAGACACTCCACTTGTTCCCAGTGGTTTCTAATGTTTCAAGAGTTTACTACAAATGTGAATATCCTGAAACAAGACAGGCAATTTGACCGAAGTGCACTTTTGGGCAACCCCTAAAGAGTGATTGCAGGGGCATGAAGGATTCCAGGGTTCCCCATCTAATGGCCTTTTTAGAAAAAGGGGCCAGTCCAGGAGACAGTCAGCTCCTTGTATCGCTTGGCTCACTGCAGCGAAGGCATGGATCCTGCCCATTCTCTGTCTGTCAGCCAGCTCGTGCAGCCAGACTCAGTCTGTTTCCAGCCAAACAGTATCAGATGCTCCTGCTGGATGCCCACCGGCAGAAAGCAGAGCCATTTCTCTGGGGCGAATTAGCGTCTGGGCAGAGGAGGTTTCTTGCTACATCTCGACGAGATGTAGCAAGAAAGCAGGGGCAGGGGCAGTCATTCCCAAAGTGGGCTCCAGTGTCTTCCATGGGTTCTTGTGGAGGTCCACATACTCCCACACACACACACACGCACACAGGAAATTATTCCAATTTAAGAATGAAGAAGAGCTTAGTATTGCTTTGATTTTTCTAGTTTATAGTAGGTTCCATGTAACAATTCATAAAGTAATTGAAAGTCTGTGCTTTAGAAGGTCAGGTGTGCACTTCCAAGGGCCATAATGGTAATGGTGAGGCGGTCAGCAATGGGTAATGCAATTGAAAGATGCCAGTGTAACAGCAGCAGATGGTAGCCTCAGGGATAGTGAGTTTGCTGGTTTGATTTCCTGTGAGATGAAGAAAATCTGGACAATGAGCAAGTCGCATTCCCCATTCATTAAAGAAATGCGCCCAGTACACTCGCTGCCGAATAAACCGCAGATGGTCTGTTAGAGGTGTCACAGCAATGCACTGCGCAGTGGAAGTTTTGATTGGTTAACCTAAATTGCTTTCATTTTACACATGAGAACTCATGAGTAGATGCAAAGTGCTAACTGTGTGCGATTAAAAAGAAAACAAGCAAAAACAAGTCCTCCAAATTTCACAGCAAAGTGCGTTTTGGTCCATTCCCTACAAAAATTATGCTTACATATAAGCGCTTTCTGATCTAATACCAGCTTGGTTAGGGTTAGGGAAAGATAATGGTTACAATTACTACTGTGTTAAGGTCAGGGGATACCTCGTGGTCCTGGTTACAATAATCAACACTTTGTTATGGTTAGGGAACAACCTAGCTAATGGTAAAAAAGAAACCAGCGTTTGACTGTCGGTAGGAAACGGATCTCCTGTGTTAAAGTCTGTTGTTTTGTCGACCCGTCATCCGACCTGACCTCCTCCCTCTGCAGACTTTGTGGCTCTATAACAACGTCTCCCGACTTCCTCCTTTGCTTCAGATGGACGAGAGCCACCAGCCTTTGTTACAACATACAGCTCTTTAATACAACAAAAACCTCACAAAACGTGCACTGGCTTTAGACTGCGTGAAGCTTTCTTTATGAATGAAACCTGAGGGAAAGCAGCTTTTACTGCGGAATGCAAAACCTCAAACAGATTAAAAGTAGTTTAATGCCTCACTTTTTTGACAGTTACCAGTGCACTTGTTACATGTTGTCTATATATACACATATGGCCAGATCAGGGAAATAAAAATATATGGGAGCCTATTGGAGCAGCCACACAATATGCTCCCCTGTTAAAATGCATACAGCCTCATTATTTAGACTGAACATTGTATTTAGAGAACTAATCAACCCATATGGATCTAAAAGAGGTTGAATAGGGGAATGAGTGAGATGAGATAATATTTACTTAACAACTGGACAAGTACGTGATATCAGGAAAATATAAAGTGTGGTTGGTGGAATCAGTATATAATAATAACATCTTTGTTATTCACTAAAGTTGGGGCAAAAGGGCGTGATTCTACTGCAGGTAAAAATAGTAGCCAGAGTATTTTGGATAGCCATTTGGCTTAGCCTCAGTACAACACAGTGACATTTTTTTTTTACGCGAAAGAAAACACACCACTGCGGTGCTAAAAGAGACCTTGATAAAAACCTTGCATTTATTTTTAAATATATGCTGTTAGAAACATTTAATGGGTGCCATATAAAATGGTAAAGTGAGAATAGTTCTTTTACTTGCCGTGAGTTTTACCTGACATGGTATTGAAACACATGCACTTTTCACAGGCACCCTCCAAGCCCACCACCCGCCACTGTCTGTCACTGTTTACACACTGCACAGAGGGCAGCATAAAGAGCTCTTTCTCCGTACTCACTCTAGTCCTCTGTCTGACACAAGCAAGAAAACGATCCCTCACTTCACTAACATTATTTTTGGCTACCACCGTATTTCATGAGAATAAATACACTTCATAATCTTGTATCAAAGTTGGTAAGTTAAATCATCACGGACTGAAATGCTTTTATTAGAAGCCTAACCCGATTTTGGGTAATCTAGGGTAATCTGCTGAAAGCCAGGGCTTCATTTGTTTGAAGGTTTCAATGCCAATCGTTTTGGTGTTTTGGAGATATTTTTTGCCCCTGAAATGGCTCTTTGTTGCCGTACACAGCACCCTGCCAGTAACAACCATGCATTTTCAATGTGGTCTACCATGTAAGACACCAGAATTAACATGTCTCCATTTTGAGACAGACATGCAGGCCCAAGATATACACTCACATGGAGATGGTGTCAGTGGAAGGCTTGCTGCCTATTTGATTTAGATAAACATACAGAAATATGACATGAATAGCATCAGCTGCAGACCTGAGGTAGAGTACCGAGATCTAATTCACGTGCTACTTTCATGCTGAATTTCCAGCCATTTCCATTTGTGTGTTACATGTTATTTATAAGAGTACTGTACTGCAATCTGTGACTATAGAGCATGTACTGGTATTTTCTTTGATTTCATAATTCTGTTCCAGACATTTAGCTACTATAATACATCCTTTAGTATTTCACCAGCTGTTGTTTTTGTCCTTGATCACCAGAAAAGGGCCCACTTTGGACAGAGTCATCTCTCAAATGTAAATCAATGTGTGATTTACAAAGTGTGCCGGCTGTGCGTTCGGATGAAAGACGTTTGCATACAGAAAAGCTACTCAAGTACGTTTCTGTCTCACAGGTCTGTCTCAACCATACGGAGAAACAAAAAAAAAACAATTGACGTTGTGAGCTGAAGTTATCCTGGCCTGGGCTACAGGTGTTCTTAATGGGAAGCAGCCTGATTCACATGAGAGACAGGAAGCAGCAATCTTACAGCCAGACATGCAACACACCGTTTATATGTCTCAGAACGTCGGGAATGTCCTTCTGTCGGAGCACATTGTTGCCGAAAGAAATCTAAAGTGGTGGCTTCAGCTGATAAAAGCATAATTCCAGCGCTGCTGAGATGTTCCTGTGTGAGATGACTTGATAATTATTGTTTAATTTAAGCTGTGTGAGGCACAGTATGTACCGTTGTGGAGTAACGATATTTAGCATTCTGATCTCAGGTAAGTCTGACTTTGACAACCGGACAAAACTCAATATACAGTTTTTGGTTGTGGTATTTGTTTTAATACTTTTTTGGCCCTTCAACCTCGTTTAAAGAACTACTCTCCACCTTGTGCTCATGAACCTCAGTCAGCCACAGTAACAATTTCTTACATGGCAATTTTCAGCCATAACATATAGATTTAGTTTACGTGAAGTTGATGGGGCTTTTGAAAGTTCTCAAACTTGCTGTGGAGCACAGCACAATAACTCTATGTGATAGCTTCATGGACAGCTGGAGTACTCCGCCAATTTCCCTCCCTTAATAGAAAAATGTATCACCTACTGCGCAGCTATGCGTTCAGCCAATCATAAAAAGCTATAGGTAGAGTTGTGTGTTCACACCACCTGGTCGGGGCGGCTCTCCAGTGAGCCCTCGGGACGGAAATGTAGAGTTAGGGAGAGTTGCATGACCTTGGTATGTGAAGCTGTGGCCGTTAAAAAACAGACAGCAGACGAAATCTGCAGCAAATGTACTGTACAACTTCTGTTGAACCCTCCTTATTACAGGTGGCAAGGTGAAAGGTAGGAGGTCCACACTGCGAATATAGACTGTTGTGACACTGGTTTAGTGCAATTGGACACAGAAGAAAAGTTTAGTAAAGGTCATGGCAAAATAAGCGTAGATGGACAGATCGTGGGCAGGGAATTACCCTGGCTGAATGGGAAGATAGAGGGGCCACTGTGAAGTGAGGGTGGGTGACCTCAACTAGCTCTAGGTCTGTGTGTGTGGATGTGTATTGGTGGTCTAGGACATTTGTGACATAGCAAAACCTCCAAAGAATCCATCTATCATGACTCCTGCTCAGGCAGATGATGATTCAACCAGAAACTGGGCTTAATCTTTAACACCAGCAGCATGGAATAGCTGTGGAGCTCAACACAATCACATGTGAGGAGAAACACTCATAAACTGTCAGTTGTTTGGTGCAATAATGGCTGCATCGCGAGCCCTGAGACTTGGCTTGAAACTTCAGACACGCAATGAAATCATTAAGTGTTAAACAGTCCTGGCAATAAATGATTAACAGACTTGGAATGTGTGTGGATTCAAATCACAGACATGATCATGTGTCAATAAATGTGACAGTTAACTGGATTGTATTAGCATTAGACAATTTCACATGAAGACTATATTTACAGTATGGCTATTATGTATATAGATGTATACTCAGTTGCCAATTTATTAGGTACAAATAGATACATTTAATGCAGTCAAACACAACAGTCCTGCAATAAATCCTATCATCATGAAGGTTATATAATTTTTGGAGGCTGTGGTTTGTGGTGTTCTTGGACTGTATTGCATTATACAGACAGTTGTTTCTATTATTTTCTCCACCCTATTTATATCAATGAGGATAGGATAAGTTATAGAAACGCCTCTATGTTTCGACAGCACCGCAAACTACGTCCTGTATTTGACGGAATTAGTTTTAGAGAGGTGCACCTCATGAACTGGCAATTGAATATATATAGTCATACATGTATCAAGTATAGGTGTTTCTCTCACTTACATCCCCTAGACTTGACATTCAATGCAAGGCCAGCTGACATATCTGGCATGTAACATATAATGTGTGACATTTTAATACACTGAATCATTTTATAATGCAGGTATAAGATGCTCATAAAGTGCCTTAGCGGCACACCGTACCAATGTAGAGCAGAGGTTTGCTCATCTTAACTAAAATCTTCTTTCTCCCAATTCCTGGGTTGCTCTGTGGGCAGTGGAAGTCATGCCTCATTCACAGAGCTTCTTTTCATATGACTCTGTGCCTCCAACCCCTCCCACCCTGTAACTAAGTTGTCGGGAACAGCCCTGTAACAGCAACAGTGTGCACTCACAGGGGCAGCACGGAAATACTGTGGCCTCTAAATAGAAGCCCGTAAGGAAGGGTTCACAGACAGGCGGAGTGATGTATCGTAGGAGGCATATTGTATGTCACTATTCATATTACAAAATGACAGGGTGTGTGCGTCTACTGTAGGCATTTGATGTGGTGGAGTTTGGATGCTTGTTTGATTCAAGTCTGTCTCTCTGCGACTGTCATATAGCTTTTGATCGTGAGGGAGCATATGAGCACTATCAAGCTTTTTTCGTTATCTCATTAAGGTCCTTGTTCCTGTACCCTTACATGACCCCTCCAGTCATGTTTGCTGTTTTAGCCCATACTGTATCCGACATGCTGATCCATGGTACTGAGTACTTTTCACCACACAGCTCCTTACGGCTCTAAAGCTGCTCCAAAGACTATTTTTTTAAAGATTGGGTCCAAACTAAACAGAGCACAAATACACCAGTTTATACAACTGTTCTCATACAAGTGGCTAAATATATAATACTTGGTTGTACTGAGCTGCTTCCATTTGCAAATGTGCATACATGCAAAGTCATTAAGTCACTGTAAAACAGCATGCTTGTCCAATATACACTCACTAAATTTTCTGGTGTCCCAAAAAGCAATATATGCACAATGTCAGAAAACTAACAATAAGGTTTTCCAGCAGTATGCATAAAAGACATGACTATAGACCAAGTAGTCACGGCTTGTATTAGCTAGGTAGATGGATTAATCTTCAACTCTGATGACCCTGAAGATGTGCCAGAAAATGTGCTCAAAGATAGAACCTAAAATAAAATTAATGTAGTAAGAGTAAATAACACCTTAAATGCAAAATTATTACGTCAGTTTGGCAACCTCTTCAATCAAAAAGGTTGTTGTTTAGCAGCTGACTCTAGAGTCTGGGATGTTGAAATTTCTAGAGGCACTTGAACACACCAAACAATTCCATGCAGTGATGAAAGTGATGATATTCACTGTGATATCTGACCTATTATATGTCAGGCAGGTTACATGTTTCTGCAAGTTGGTGCTCATACCACATAGTCAAGACATGTCACCAGTCGCTGCCTGGAAGAGTCATCACTCTAAACACACTTTGAAAAAAAAAAAGGGTAGTAGTGTAAAGTATACTTCATTTGCAATAAATAGGATACAACATACAAAAATACTGGCTGCAGAAAAGCTTTGACTAATTAACAGTGAAGGACTATTATGTACTGCTTGAATGCATTAGCAGTGTGCTGGCATTTCAACAGATAAAATGACTTTTGTATTTAAATGAATTTCCACTTTTACTCACAGTTAACCTTAAAACCAAAGCAGTTTACTCACCTAACCATTCCTTTAAAAGTAAACTTTAATGTGTCTGTCCTACTACTGAATAAAGACATTTTAGCACAATATATGTATAGAAAATGTAATGACAACTAAACAACAATAAAATGTAGTGTTGTTTCTAACAGCCTTTGTTTTAGTTAATGGCAAAAACGTGGACATACTATATGTCCCATGTATGAAGAGACTAAGAGTCTACAGCCATGCTTGTTGCTCTGAGGCTGTGCTTTGACACAGTGGTGCTTTCATCAGCATGCTAACATGCCCAAAATGACAATGCTAATATGATGATGGTGAGCACGTATACTGTTTGCCATGTTCAGCATCATCATCTTAATTTAGCCTGTTAGCATGTTGCTAATTTGCACTAAACACAAAGTACTACTGAGGCTGATTGTCATTTCCTTCACAGGGGTTTGGTCAGAAACCAAAGTATTGGACAAACTGAAATGTTGACCTGCTGATGGCACATGATGATAAATATCATGATAAATAAAACTGAACTGATCGTCATTAGGATTAAGCTTCTCTGGGCGCCATGAATATCTGTACCAAATTTCATGGCAATCCATCAAACAGGTTTTGAGATAGTGTAGTGGAACGAACCTCTGACCGACATCGCTATTAGCATGGCCAAAAATATAAGAAAGAAAAACTCAAACTTTATCAACAACATATATAAAGAATACTGCTTTAATGCATTCTCTGTTGAACTTAATGAAGTCTAAACTCACAGGCTAATTTGGTTTATTCCTTCCTAATTGTGCAGTCAGTTCTGGTTTTGGCCAGCAAAGTCATTAACTTGCTGTGAGGGGACTGATTGAATATCATAATGGAGTATCATGTTGCTGTTGTGTGCAGCTGCCCTCACTGACCTTTAACCACTAAGGGAGTTTGGTGAAGAGGTCACAACACAGCTCAAGACGAGTCATGTAGCTCTCACCTCCAGCCAGAGTTGCCTGCTCCGTGCTGCTTGTGCCTTCTTTCACCCCGTCAGGCTCTAGCAAGTTATTTAACACAGCCCCCCCAAGGCGAGTTTCCAGTACAGACCCTTGGTGTTCAGGTATGCTGAGGAAAAGTATGTCGGAAGAATGGAGAGGGAGGGGGGGAGTTCAGTGCAAAAGGGCAAACCTTTTGGTGGTTAGACTAAATATTTCATCTGTGTCTGTTACAATACCCATTATTAGAAGACGTACGAATGAAGCATTTCATTGTAAGATTATTAATTACAAAACTGATATGTGACCATCACATAACGGATGTGTCTGGAGTAGACCAAAACCAGGAGATGGACTCAAATGCACAATCCAGAGGCAAAAGGAGAGATTAAAACGTTTACTTGTCAGAAGCGGAGTTCTTTACACAGGATCAGTTTGCACAAGCAACAGTGCCGAGAGGGAGAAGACAAGCCGTAGTCCAAAGCAACCGGGATCATACACAAGCAAATCAAAACACTAGGCCGAATAATGCGAGAGGTTTTGTTGAGATGAAACAAATGTTAACCACTTTATATACTGTTGGTTAGTTCAGTCTATAACAATGCATTGTCTTTTATACACTGATCACATGTGTTGTATGCAAAATCCTAATTTGCAAAGTAAGTAGTTAACAAACGTTAAACAAATGTCGTGGAGTGAAAAGTACAATATATCCCTCTGAAATTAGTGGAGCATGGATATACATTTGTATTTTTTGTGCTTAAGTAAAGTACAGTAATTGAGTAAATGCTTAGTTACATTCCACCACTGCCCACTTTACAGTATCATCAGTGACTAACATGCTCACAAATATTGTTGAATTAATGACAAATATTAGTGGCTGAATGGTTTCCTTTGGAGACACACCTTCTATTATTAAGGAACTGCAGCCGGCCAACAGAGGTGGTGGAGACTACCAGTCGAGACATGCGCAGTAGTGGGAATCGTAATGTCAGATTCTTACATCCTACCTATATTAGAATGATAGGATTGTGCTGAAATGGCCCTTTCACTTTAACCTCGGTGCAGTGCAAACCTCTGCACATTACTTTACCAGTTTGTGGGTTGTGGATGTCGCTATAGGCCACAGGTGGTTGAAGTTAAAAGGTATATGAAAGGAAGAGCTAATGAATGAGACTGTTTGAGGCTTAACAGTGAGGCTAAAAGCCTAAAGCAAGAAATGATCACATTAGGAGAAATGACATGTGAAGCACCACTGATAGGGATTCTATGCATGATTTATATTAGCAGTGGGTCTGAGCTGGGCTGCGACTGGAATCACTTAGGGATGTGAATGGTCTCCGTATGTGCAGTTTCTTGTTACCAATGCCATTGTACTCTCAGCGGGTATATTATGTGGCCTGCTGAAATGATGCCTGAGCAACGTGGCGGTTTTCTGTTACTTCATTTTATTACAGAGATCTTTCTTGCTTGATACACGATTAACATGAAAGTAATCAGTGTCCCCTAGAGATTCAGCTGGAGAAATGATTGGAAGGGATGGAAATTGCTGTGTAAAGCTAAAAGTTTGACTGGTTTTAGGTGTTCTCAACTCTGAAGCATATTTGGGAGAGGCATTTTGTTGTTGATGTCAAAATGCACTGGAGATAAAACAAGATTATACCTGATTATTGTCTTACAGGTAATGTTTGCACCCAGAGTAGTAACAGTTGCGGCTTATTCATGCATACAGTGTTACATGCATACAGTGTTACATGCATACAGTGACTGCTGGTACGTCATCTCTTTAAGTAAAAGCAACTTCAAAGGATATACTTATAATGTCTCCAGAAAACACAATTTTTCCTAAAGAAAAATGTGGAGCGCGCCTGCCATAGTCCAGCTGTGTGCCTCCATTCACCATGTGGTCCAGTCAAGCTCAGGGAGGTGCCCTTGCTTTAGACAGATAATTAAAAGTTTGGAGAGTGCAGTCTGGCTGAACTGGCAGATTAGGGTGACGTGGAGAGACAAAACATCAAACAGGATGGCAGAGTAGATCAAAGTGTACGAAACTCTTTAGTAAAAGTGTGATTCAGGGATTTTTGATATTAATTAAAAAGGGCTGTGTCAGTTTAGTACAATTAAGTTTTTGTCAAGAAAGTGGAGATCTCACTTGCTAATTTTATAAGTTGTTATATGCTGTTGCAGTTTCAAGGATGGGTATGTTTGGTTCAAAAATACACTGGATACCAGCTGATTTGTTATCCATCCACAAAGTGGATTGGCGCAAAATCTGTTACATTACAGAGCAACATTATCATTCATTTAGAGTCAAGTTTCTGGCCAACAGTCACTCTCTTTAAGCTCTGTTTTTTGGTCTTTACCAGCTCCCGAAGGCAACGTGATCCCCTTTACATTGTCACACTGTTCTCACAATGACCAAATACCTGCAAAACGAATCCCATCTCCCTCAGCTATACTGTGTGTTTGGTTATAATTAGCAAATGTTAGCATGTTCTTCAATGCAGCTGCATCACTTGATTTCTCGTCACATTTACTTGGTGATGAGATGTTATATTCCAACCTGTATGAGTGAGTGAATCACAATGACAATGATTATTAAGTGCTATTGTAAAACCACAGGCCAAAGTGGTGTCGAAGCAGGCGGTTGAGTAGGAAGGAAATGTTTATAGTGGCATTCTGCTGCACTTGTGATCTGGTTACACGTCCTATGCATTCATAATGAGGAATACACATTTGCCAAGCAGTAGTCAGCGTTGTCTTGGATAATGAAAATCATCTTTCATGTTCAAAAGTTTGTTTTTATTTAATTTGTCCGATTGCAAATACATGAACTGCAGAACCTCTTCACTGCAAAGCCGCCTGAGTGGCACTCCTTCAAACAACGTCATGCATTTGGAGTGAATTTACTTTTGGGCCCGGACTCTCACCAATATCACTCCTCCTGTAACTTTGACCCTGAGTCATTACTTTGCAAATCCTTGGAGCGCATCTCTCTGTGGTTGCTGGTTTTCAGCGTTCAGGGCTGCCTTAACCCTTCAGCCTCTGCTGTGTCCCTCCTCTCCTACCAGAGTGGGTGACGCCATGTTTGAGCCCTGCACACTTCTTACCTTTCTCCACTGAACCTTCTCCTACGTGGCCAGGAAGAGAGCCGATAAGTAAACATGTGAACTGGTTCAAGCCTGTCCAATGAAAGTGCATGTTGCATTAACAGAGGGCCCTCATTACCATTAATCATAGAGAGCAGTTAAGTGCAGAAGTGTGTGCACAGATGTGAATTATCTTTCCAGTTGGAAGTCTGCTTACATGGGTTCAGTTTCACCTGGAGAATGCCGGGTAATTGCTCTCTTCTCACTCAGTTTCAGACAGTGATTGAAAACAGGATACAAGCCTGATTTGCAACAGTAGCTGCTTTTTGCATAATTTTGTTATGTCTGATGTCAGGCCCAGACAATTTTAATATAGGTTCACTACATCATATTGTTGTCTATATTTTGTGCATGTTTGAGTTGATGCTGAACCTACATATCATGTGAAGCTAATGGGCTGAACTTGGCCATTTCCTTAACATCACCATCAATCAAATGCTTGCTGGGAAGTGCTGATTAAACAGAGACTACACAACATTCATATTATTAAATAACGACTGATCAGCTGCAAGGGCTCCTGAGAATTAGAGGCTCAGTACCTGAGATCCACTATGTGCCATGATTATCGTGCTATCCAGAATATACAGCTTTAAGCATTGTTTAGTTGTAAGGGCAAAACAGAAATTAGTTTTTATATTTCCGAAGAGTTATTTCATACAGCAAAGAATGGCTGTGCAAATGTAAAAGAGGACATGCAAAACATGACCAGTCAACTTTTATTTTTCCTACAAACTGAATCATACAATAACGATTGCATGAATTACAGTGAAAATGAATGGCACATCTGTAGGACACATGGGTCTACTCAGATGGCTTCATACAGTACATCTGTCAGCAGGATGGCTTTGTCATACATTATGACACGAATGAAACATAAAACATTTACGCAAGCCTTTAAAGGTCTTATGTAAACAGCATGTTGTGTCTGTTCTGACTGATTGAAATATAAATCTTATGTACTGTCAGTTCAGGACATTGAGAATTGTCATTCAATAGTCGTGTGGGACGTTTTTACCTTGTCTTTGAAGAAAGTTGTCATGTCATAATAGCACTTTTATTTTGTGATCCCCTGATTTCCTTCTAGCGCCACCATGAGGTTTGTGATTCAGAGTGACAAATCTTGATAAGCATTGAACGGATTGCTGTGATTTGCTACATTTGCTACAGAAAATTAAGGATGGATAGTGACTTTATATATAATGACTTTTCTCCAATACTTTGGCTTATGACCAAATACATGCAAAACAAATTACATTCCCATAAGCTGTACTTTGTGTTTAGTACAAATTGGCAAATGTTAGCTTGCTAACACACTGACATTGTTACATTCTGTTAGTCCTTGTATGGCTTTCCTGCTTTATTTTGAAATTTCATCCTGTCTTGTCATTTCAATTCCTGCCCTCACCTGCTCCCCATTACTCACCTGCTTTTGATTCCCTCATCAGCCACTTACTTATACTGGTCCCCTTTCCTGTGCTCTTGGTTGGTTTGTACTGGTTGCCATGTCTGTAGTTTCTGTGTTCCTGTCTTGCCCTTTGCATGCTCCCTGAGCTTCTGTCTCTGGACCTGCCAGTTACCTGTCTCACGTAAGTTAATTTTGTGCTTAATAAACAATTGAACTGCTCCAGTCTGCGTTTGTATCCTTTCCCAGCTGCCTGAACTACCCATCTTAACAGAATGAACTGACCAGTCATGGACCCAGCAGATAGTCCGAGGACCAGACTTCCTGAGGGCCCTTGTCATCTTGAAACCCATGTGGTTTTTAACATCAGTAACATTGTAACCGCCATTGCTTTACATTTCTATGTTATAGAGTTGGTCTATATTGCTCTATTAACAAGTGCTATGAGAACTCTGTTATGATATAGCACTATATAAATAAAATTGAATTGAATGGTGGCATTTAACAGGTGGAAGTTGTATCCCAGCACTTCTCCTCATCCCGTTTCTCCTCTGCACTCAAGCCTGGCTGTTTTCACGGGGTCATATGGAGGCCACAGGAGATGTAGTAGTCATGGCTCCCAACACCATTGGCACTCCCATTGTCCCAGCGCCACAGAGCTGGCTAACCAGCCAGTTAGCACCCCCCGTTCCCCAGGCTTTGGCGGCTCACCTGCCAGTCTCTCGGCTGCAGGAATCCAGTCCTGCACTCCAGCTGCTGGCCTCTGGTTCTTATCTAGAAACCAATCTGCCTGTGCTGTCTGTGTTTGGGTGTTTTCCTAAGTGCCGGAACTACTCGACTTATCAAAAATACAATGAACCGGGGGAAAAAATGATCTACTAAGCATTAGCATGTTGGCATTTAGCGCTGCCCCACAGAGCTGCTGGGTGGCTGTGGACACATGTACAGCAAATTATCCAATGGACCTCCATGTTGGTGCCAGTCAGGAGGGTTATTGGAAGACCTGTGATGCAACTGTCAAGCTTCCATTGATGTGGCCAGTTGATGCTGTAGGTGTGGCTGTGCTGGGTCTACTTCCAGGAATGTGTTTGTTTTAGTCTGTAACAATGACTGGCTATTACAGATTGTGACCATTAAACACAATAACCGAATAGTAATGCATTATTATAATTATAATGCTGGGATTTTTGATTTTCTTCATTTTACTACACACGGCAAGGGGAAAGGCCAGAGAAGTTGGTTATGCCAGGAAAGCATACTGCAACAAAGGCAAGGGTCATACTTTCTCTCCCAGATCGCACCTCCTACCCAGTAGGAGACAGTGTAGCTACATGGGATGATCCTCACCAGCTAGTAATACTGTCAGAATACCCTTTTGGAGACTCAAAGTACATTTGGTAGTAAGGTTAATGGTAAAGATTATTGTAAGTCACAACATTTGTGCAAACAAATAAATTGCCTATTCAAAGAATTAGCTTGGCTTGCATGCTACAGTTCATGAATGGCTGGACTGAAGGATTACCAAGGGAGTGCAGACTTGAAACCGGGTCACTACGTTCTGGCATTCCACACCAATCTGATAGCTGGGCTTTGTCAAACACATGCACAGTGTTAAACAGATGGGAAGACAGGATTCCTGTTAAAGGAATAGTTCAACATATTGGGGAATGTGAATATGTATTTTCACCAAGAGTTAGATGAGAAGGTTCATACATCACATCTGCCCATTCAATATGGAACTGGAGCCAACATGCTCTTAGCTTAGCTTACCATAGACTGGAAATGTGGGGCGGGGGGGCTAGTCTAGCTCTGTCTGAATGTAATAACACTCACCTCCCAGCGCCTCTAAGGCTCAACAAAAACCATGGTGTAAAAAATGGCAATTTCTGGCTTTATATGGGGGTTGTGTGTGTGTGTGGGACTGTTTATTAGCTATTTCTTTCAGATGCAGTTAAGAAAATACAAGATATATGCGATGAAAATGCTTAAAACCAAGACGCAAGTCCCAATAAGACCAGACCCATTTTCCAGTTTGACAAGACTGTTAGACATATTTGTAGAGGCACAATGGAGGCATGATATGCTCAGGACCTATGTTTTCAATGCAGTTTCCATGCAGGCTGCTGGAAATACATACTATCCTACCACAGAGGCCTCCACTGCCCCATTCATTGCCCCAACCATGAAAGACTCCATTTAAAGCCTCGGAGGCTGGACATGACCTGAGATTACTGTCTAGGGTGTATTAGCCTTCCCTCTGTGCCCAGTCAGGGAACACACGGGCCATGGGGATTTGATGAGGACTGTAGGACCCTATTGAATGTGCAAATCCTGGAGATTCTGTAATTCTCTGAAAAGCCACATATATTGTTCCTTAAAGGTCCAGTAGTAGTCGGTGCATAGTTTTTGCTTCAGGACCATCTTCATGAAGTATTTATATTAAAGGTTTTTTGAATTCATTATGTGTCCATTCACATGCTCCAAACCCAGGAAGGACTCTTTTTTTTAAGGCAGTTTGTTATTAGTAAAAATGAAGTTGCCATATCTTTTCATCTGAGTCTAGAACCTAGCTGGAAAGTATTTCTGTGGACAAACTCAGAAAGGAGATGAAATTCTGGCGAGGTATGAGTTGAATTTTAAGTGACCTTATTTCTAAGGCAGCCATTTTCAACAACCAGGTGGGAAACTGCTTGTGGAAGCTTACATCAATATAACAGCAGTTACTTCAATGCATACCTAAGCAAGATGAACTCTATACAATTACAATGCTGGGATTTTTGATTTTCTTAATTTCTCTTCCAATTTATTCCACACGGCAAGAAAATAGCCAGAAACGTTGTTTTGCCAGGGAAGCGTACTGTAACAAAGGCAAGGGTCCTACTTTCTCTCCCAGATCACACCTCCTACCCAGTAGGAGACAGTGCAGCTATGGGATGATCCTCACCAGCTAGTAATACTGTCAGAATACCCTTTTGGGGACTCAAAGTACATTTGCCTGGTTGACAGTAACACGACTCCAGATGAATGTTAATGTTACTTATTGTCTGCTGGATGTGTAAATAGGCAACTGTGTCAAACTTATAAGGTGATAATACATCAATGTTGTGATTACAACTTGCTGCACTGCCCCCAAGTGGCCGAATTAAATTAGGTTCAAGCATTGACATGCTGGAAAAGCTCCGAGTTGTGTAATTTTGTCTCTGGAATCATGGCTTTCATATTGTATTCACCAATCAGCTTGCATTGCTGTCTGTAACAGTGTATTTTTGTTACTGCTGCCAAAGTCAGACATTTATAAGTGCATATAGGGGCTTTAAAGTGAGTAATACCTGAGCATTTTGGGAAGTTTAACTATTTTCTGGGACACAGAGAATTACATAAATAGATCAATATCTTATTAGATCCTGCATGCAGGCCTCCTGAATCCAGTCTTTCTGCTACCTATAGACTGATCTTCTCATCTGACTAGGTAAGACAGCAAATAAGCAGAACGGAGATAATGTCAGAAATAAGACACTGACTCCGTAGCTATTCGATGTAAGTTTGTCTGGATGAGTGTCGACTAATTTACTAAAAATACAAACATCACTATTCATCCTTGTGACTGCTTTGTGCTTTATAATGTCTTACTGACCGAATCGGAGGCCTTTCTGTTGACTCAGCTTGCCTACAGAGTCAGTAACAGCCCTTCTGTCTTTTTCACCATCTGAAACTCTGCACTTTCAGCTTCTGCTCTTGTAATGTCCTCCATAGCCCATCCCCTTGTCTTTCACCTCTCTGATATGTGGGGCTGGAACTGGCATTTTGGAAATCAAGTGTATTTATTGTCAGCCTCCTCTGGTATGTCAGACGTCACATTTGTCCCGAAAGTTGTATTGGTACAAACTATCAGCTATCTGCAGCTTTATCCCTCAAAATATTGCTATCAGCCCGATCAATGGACACTGAGTCACTCCTCCATCAGACTCGACTCATTATTCCCTCTCTTTCCCCAGCCACACATTCCTGATCAGCATCTCTCTCTCGCTTTACCCCTCCCTCAGTGTGATGCATTACGTCGGAGGGAGGAAGGAGGATAGAGTGTCTACCGTTCCTCCCATCACCTGTGAAATTTCAGAGCCAGGCCACGGTGAAAGGGGGTATTGTGTCCTCCTGATGAGGAATGCCCATGCGTTGCTCCTGAAAGAAAAGGCTTTATTTGGCCAGGAATTTGGAGGCATCTTGAGAAGTGTAGGGGAGATTTCCTTGGGGGTGGGGATGGGAAGCTGAAGGCCTTCATAAGACTGGACAGGAGAAGCACTGGCCTTCCCAAACTGGTACTGAATCTCTGTGGTACAGATAGATTAGCATTCACCCAACAGAAAAATAATTTCATTTTGTGATCCCTTCAAATGATCATTAATGAACTACAGTATCTACCCTTTTTCATTTCTAAGAAAGGTCAATAACAGGGATCATTTTAAGTCTTAACCAACTTAAATAAACTTAAGAGTATTATGTTTTAACGTATGACTTTAATAATATATTGTGGTTGAAGAGGGAAAACAAAGTAATTTTTAACTTACTTACAGTTCGATATGTCATATCCATTAGTTATTTCATGTGGCGAGGCTGACACCTGCTGGTGAAGTACAACTAAACTTTGAATGCGTGGGGCTGTTTATTGGAATACATTACATGGTGCAGATGTTAATGTTTCTTGAAATAAAGTGTGCATTATAAATGCTGTTATGCTAGCATTACTAATATGACTACCTTTTATTGAAAATTCCACAGAACATTAATGTATTAATATCTCTATTATTCCAACTAAAAAGTATGGAGTTGTAGTCTGCGACCACTAGAGAACAATTAACATAATAAAATGGGACCAGAGTCTCCTAACTTATGGCAGGACCGTTTATTGGAATACATACATTACATTTTTAAATGGAAGATCCCGGGTCCCATTTATTATTTGAGTGTTTCTGCCCTCTGGTGGTCACAGTGAGTAACAACAGTGTACTCCACCAGTATCAAGCAAGACACCAGTAGATATATAGTAGTGCAATATCCAGCACTATCTTCCAGCAGAGCTGTGGACTCTGCTGTTGTGTTAAGTATAGTATGCCCTTTATAATAAAGCAGTAAGCTTCCTCATTTTTTGATTCATCAGTCTTATTTCATTCCTCGGTTTCTCTGGACTGGACCGACCCAATCTCCGGTCCGGAAGGTGGCGGTACTGCGCATTGCTAATTGTCACCAGCCCGAAATCCCCATTGGAAGAGTAAGAGGCGGGCGGAAGTGGATGTGTTTACTGGTTGCTGCAGACAGGTATGCTATCAAAGATATCACTCGAGCCTTGAATTAACTCCTTAAACATTTACTTCTAGTGTCCGCATTCAGTGCCTTGGAGCCAGGAGGTAATTTAGAGTTGGCAACAGAAAACTATAAAGCTAAAAACAACTTGGGAATTTGCTGCACGTTAGTTTCCTTCTGCTATAGCGCTGAGCTAATGCTAGTGTTAGCCCGGTGTCGTTGTAGCACGGAGCGGTTCAACGTTGCCTTGCTGGTGAAAACCGTACACATCTGATAAAACATGACTTCGGATAATTAAGAAGTCTTTACTGTTGTTTCTTTAATTCGGAAGTATTCGATTTTTTTTCCCAATTGGTGTTAATAAGTTGTTAAATGTTTGTTTCTATTGAAATATGTTTCTATTATTTTGTCCACCTCTTTCACACGAAGAACCAAACGATGCAGTGTCACCGAGAGTTAAACACCGGTTCTAGTCGTTTGTTTCTGTGTCGTGTAACAGGCACCTGTCTATCTGTCTGCCTGCCTGCCTGTCGCCCTACGGGGGAATGGAAAAGGACGAGGACCCGGTCCGAACAAGCGGCAGCAAAACGCTGCTCATACGCCACTTACCAGCCGAGCTCAGCCAGGAGGAGAAAAAGGACCTCTTAAATTATTTTGGAGCCGAGTCAGTCAGGGTCTTCTCGAACGCGGGCCGCTTGGTAGGTTTTGTGCCCCGGTAAACGCCAAGTGAGCCCTTTAACCTCGTTTATGTATTTGAGTTGCTGTCCATACTGAGCAGGGTCTTCTATCTCCACAGAAACATGCGGCCTTTGCAACCTTCAGGAGCGAGAAGTCGGCAGCAAAAGTGAGTCATTTATGTGGCGTTTGTTGCATGACATTTTAGAAAGCCTTGCTTGCGTTTACATATTTTCTTGCCATTTTTAGTAGGTGTTAGTAATTTAGTTGTGCCTTTGTTTGATCTTTTGTCTGTGTTGTTCCTGTGCTCTGCTAAGCACTTTGAGCTCAAGGTAACGTAGACATAATCATCATTTTTATTAATCTGCCTTGTGTGGCTTTCAATCCCCGTCACATCTCTTTTAGGCTCTTAGCAGGCTCCATCAGCTAGAGATTCTTGATCAAACACTTGTTGTGGAGTTTGCAAAAGGCCAGGATCATGTGACGGTATTAAAGGACCCACCAGTGTCAGACGGGTAAGTTGCTTGAATCATATGAATTTAGAAAGTGATTATGCACAGACTGCAGTAATCAGAAAAGTTAAATGTTTACCTCCCTATGACATAGAGCCAGACGCTGGTGTTGGTCGTGTGTCTCTTTCCCATAGGTGGGGATTATATATATTTTTTAAAATGATCAGATTGACCAGACTCACAAATGGGAAAAACAGAAATTTAAACCTGCTCTGAACTGAAATGTATACAAAGTGCCGGAGTGAAACTGACTCAATTTCAGTGTGAACGTCACCCAGTTAATCTGAATTACTAGCACAAAAACAATTATCCAATCTATGATCACGGGCGAAAGCTGCGGTTGAATCTTTTTTGTAACCTGTTTGCTTTTCTCTACAGTGGTAAACATGTCAAGGCGGAGAAGAAGAAACCAGAGACCAAACAGACAAATGTTCCCCTCATAGAGACCGGCATTGCACCTAGCCTTGGGTGAGTGTTGCGTGTACGTCATTCGTGTGATATGAGCAACTCTTGGTGTACTGTGTGCGGGGCACAACATTAGCACCAGCCAAATGGATGGGGCCTAAGTTAGTGAACGGAGATTTTCTGAAATGATGACATGTAAATACCTCAGTTATACACAGCAGGTGGGTTAGTATGTTGTTCTCAAGTGCGTTATAAATGTTATACTTATACTATATCATGTTGAATTCTTGTATTAGTTCTCGCCCTACCTTGTGAGGTAAAAACAAAAACATTATTATATTATGTTCTGCAATTTGCCAACAGGCCCGTGTTCTCACATTATTTGCATTGGAGTGTGCAAGTCATTACCCATCCAAATGATACCATATTCAATTAAATATGCATGTATGAAACACGCGCTCCCTCCAAGCCTGGTCAAAGTGTTGTCAGTTTAGGAATGTAGCGGCTGCCCGGAGCTGACAGTAAACCTGGATGAGAATCTGAGAGCATTTGTCAGGAGCTGTCAGCGGCAGTGTGTCCAATTAGATGGTCAGGCCGCTACTGAGCGCCTGACAGGCCGTCTGTCCTGCCAGTTGGTGGGACCAGGTGTTCTTTTGATACCTCTCGCTCCAATGCTGACAGTCTATCTTGCCTTGTTCTAAAATCTGGATCAGCCAGTAGTGTTCACCACCTCCTGATATAATAATATTAATAATAATAATAATAATAATAATAACAACTTTATTCGCACCGTTCAAAAACCAAGTTTCAAAGTCCTTTACAATAAAAAAGAAAATCGGTAAGATCAAAGTAATTTAATTTAAATTACAAGAAATCGGTTAAGAAAAAGTGAGTTTTAAGAAGGGATTTAATAGAGGACAATTGGCGAGATCCCCTGGCAAGGACTTCCACAGCTGAGGGGCCCGTACACCTTATTATAATTTTCAGTGCTCCCCAGCCCTAAAATGAGAAGTATGGTGGGGTGTCTGTCTTCCAAAAGAAAGCTGCGGCTTTCCTCATCTTGTTAAAACTGTGGTTAGTGTGTGAAGTACTGCATGAACACTGCTCATGTATCCAGCCACTCGTTGGGGCCACCCAGCATTTCCAGCTGTAAGTGGACAACAGTGGAAGCTGCAGCTAGTTCTGCTAATGCTAATATTAGTGTTATTAAACTTAAATGTTAAACTGGCACTACGACTATGATAGCTGAGACTAAAATGCACAGAATGAAATCACAGTGAAAATTAATTTCTTTAATTTGATTTTGTTTGTTCATGTTCTAAGATCCCTAACAACATACTGTAAATACTGTTATTTTTTACCTTGTAGAATGTGTATTCTAAACAAGCGTTAGTACAGAGTTATCAAATGAACATTCAATTTCGACTGTCTCACATTTATACATTTAACTAACTGACCTCTAACTAATAGTTTTGACTGTTCTTCTCAGTCCCAGCACACAGATTTCTCCGTCATCTCACCAACTGGCAGATTAAATAACATACACTGCACCCCCACCTTAAGCCTTTGTTTATAAGGCCTGAGTTCTCTCATGCTATGCCAAGTCTTGGCTTATAAAGCTCAGTATTTCATGAGGCTAAGCCTTGGTGCTGACATGGCATGCTGGTCCCAATGTCCCTTAATGGGCTGGACTTCACATTTTGTTGGTGGAATACATGCCATCTAGAGAATAAGCTGCCTCACTGGAGTTCACCGGCTGGACCGCCGCGTATTCACGTGTCTCCATTGTTTTGACATATTTTGCGAGTTGTTAAGTGAAGGCTGTTATTGTATTTAAAGCAGCGAGTTGCAGCTACACGGTTTCCTTTCTAAGTCATGCAGTCATTTTCCTCTCACTCTTTCTCTCCTACAGGTTGAAATTTCAAATGAATCCCACTTTGAAATATTTATACCCACCACCTTCCAGTGGCATCCTGACAAATATAACGCATGCCCTCATGAGTGTTCCAAAGTTTTATGTGCAAGTGAGTAAATACTGCTTCCTGTATATCATTTTATTTTTTAT
This sequence comes from Gadopsis marmoratus, assembly GCA_036023855.1. Lineage (NCBI taxonomy): Eukaryota > Metazoa > Chordata > Actinopteri > Centrarchiformes > Percichthyidae > Gadopsis > Gadopsis marmoratus. Next base: position 39,829 of record JAVQJF010048759.1, read on the forward strand.
CCAATACCTGCGCGTCTTTGATGTGCAGATGTTGGCCATGCGTGTGTATGCATTTGTATTTTTGTATCTTTTCATGCTGTCCCCATATTCATGCTTTCCTTTTTTGGAAATTGGGAATTTGTACAAAAAATGCTAATGTGACAGTATTTACAGCCTTCACATTCATATTGTAAAATGGAAATATGCTTCTGGAATGAGTGTCCCAGAGGTTTTTGAACTGCATCCAACCTCTTAAAGATCAAACAGCAAACATTTGCCTTTTAAATTTCAATTTGGGGAGCAAGTATTAATAATAAACCATAAGTGGGAGGCATGAGTTATGGGTTTAACATTTCCCTGGGAGCCAAGCCGCCTGGATTTCCATTGCTGCTACTTCCAGCCTTGGTGTCTTGGTGGTGCTAGTGTGTCGCAGAGAAGCTGCCTTTACACTCAGCCCCCCCCTCTGGTATCTCACTCCAGCCTCAATCTCACCTTGATCCTTGTGTTTTTAAATGAAAATGCAAAAGCCTTGCAGTCTGTTTTACATATGGAGCCTGCCTGTTTGAGAGCAGCAGTGTATTTATATGACCTGCTCGCGCCCAGCTCTCGCTATGAATCTTTAGATGCAACTGTCACTGTTCTAACACTCGTATTTCCATTTATACAGGTACTACATCTGATGAACAAGTTGAATTTACCATGTCCGTTTGGCCCAGTCACTGCCAGACCCCCCATGGTAAGCGTACATGCATAATTAAACACATTATTGTTGGATGAAGAACAACAGGCTGGTTAGTTTGTAGATGGTTTGGATTTGGAAATTATTTGATGTTAAACAAAAAAAAAAGAAGCGCATGTATGAGCATTAAGACCAGGGAATGAAATCAACACCTGCTGAAAACAGGGTAAATGTCACTAATAAATATTATTTCATTTAAAGTAATTTCACAGTCGTGATTAAGTTTACATGATATATTCCATATATTTTTACTGTCAGGTACCACTGACTCAGAGTTAAATATTCAGATGTGTTCCATGTAGGTTTCAGAGGTGGCAGACAAAGAAACTGTGTGGCCGGTAGAAATAATCAGTAAGCTGCCACAGTGGCAGGTGATCAGGTCTATGTGAAAGAACATGGAAAGCCCTGAGTACTGACGGGACGAGCTTGTTCTTTTGTGTAATGTATGAATCTGAAATTGTGACATTGAGACATACTGTATATTGCAGTGGATATTGAAGGGAGATGGGCATATTGCCCATTAACGTAAAAATATCAGTCTCTTACCTACTGCTATTAAGTATTAGCTCTGAAATAAATTGTTCATTTTAACTCTGTTGTCAACAATTTTGATAATCAATTAATCCTTTAAATAATTTCTCATGCAGAAATGCCCCAAATGAGCTCGTTACAGGTCTTTAAAGGTGAAGATTTATTGTTCTGCTTTGTCTCACATGAGCGAAAATGACTCATTAGCTTTTGCACTGCTTTTTGGACAAAGTAAGACACTTGATCACCGGGGCTCTTGGAAATTGTGGTGGGCATTTCTCACTATTTTCCGGCATCAACCAAATAATGAATGTAGAAAATAATCATATTAATCAATAATGAAAATAATGATCCGTTACAGCCCTATAAACTATGCTACCTACCACGGCCATCTTTTATTATTGGTGTAGGCAATGTTTGAACACTCAAGTCTCAGAATATTGTGATTGAATTTAAATCTATTGATCACAACTGCTGTGATTGTAAACATGTGCTCTAATGCTTAAAAATGATCACCTCTACTATCTGCAAAGCTGTGTTTCCACTTTGTCCTTTGCTTAGCAAAGACGGTGCTCACGAAGTCGGTCGAACGCAGAGGTGTTTGTAAGCCAAGCCGGGTTGTTTTGTTCCCTGCAGTTTGAGTTCCTGCCCCCTGCGCCACCCATCCCCATGCCCCCTCCCTTCCCTCCTGATTACCCCCCTTTACCAGAGGAGGAGATGGAGCTGTCCAGTGCAGAAGAATCAGAGTATGAGAGTGGGGACGACGAAGACAAGGAGAGGTGAGGAGCCGGTGACCACTCACGTTAGAAGAGGACTCATCTCTGCATAAACACTTTCTTGAGGCAGATGAATTTACTTTCATTTTGTTGTGCCGCTGCCAGCCGAGCCCATCTGTTAACATGTCATATAGAAATAATAACATTTCTAGAAACACAAGTGCCTTGAAGGAAAATGTCTATAAATTCCAACGGGCGAGCAAGGTAGACGTTACTTTCCCTATTCCCTATGCTTGCTTCATTTCAGGATTGTTCGTCTGATGGGCCTGGTCAACCAAGCATGCAAGAGACCCCGGAGACCAAAAACGGCTTCAAAGAGAAAGAAGCCCAAGATCAAGGATCTACTCTATGCTCCCAAACCAGACTCTCAGAGGTACCCCAAAGGCACTCATGCATGTCATAGTTCTCACTCATAGCTCATCTCGCGACGGTATTCATAGGCAGCTACAAAAACCCTCCAGACAATAAGTCTTCCTCATAAAGACAGCCGTGTGTGGCTCAGAGACTTATTGTTTCAGCACCACACATGCGCGCACACACACTCCCTTAATGACAGACCACATTCTCTTGTTCCTAAACTATAAATACACACACACACACCTCAGTGTCTCCTGGCCGCATGTTTGCGGTCTGGGAAATATCTCTGGATGACCAGAACAAAATATCCCCCACCCGTAAGCCGCTCAGGAGCTCGGTTTATTGTGAGTTCTTTTTAGAGGCTGCTGTTGAGTGGTGATTGTCTGTGCCACCCTCAGTGCTCCGGTGCTGCAGCCCTCAGATGTGTTTGAGCAGCCCCAACCCACCGGGCAGAGGAAAATTGAATTCCACATTTTGGTTCCAGAGGTGGCAGCCATAGTGGAAGGAAGTGGGCCTGGTCAGCCTGATGATGAAGGCAGAGGTAAGGACCTTTTTAGTTACTCACTTCCTGCAATGATTATTTTCACTATCAAGTTGTCTGATCTTTGTTTTTCTTTTTAATAATTCAATAATTAGTTTGTGATCCTGTCCATCTCACTTTCCCAGAGCCCAAGCTCGCGACTTTGAAGTTTTTGCTTTGTCTTACCAATAGTCCCAAAATATTCAATTTACTGTTATAGAAAGCAAAAGCAGAAAGGTTTTTGTTATATGATATCACTTTGCTAGAAGTAAACCATGTTTACAACCCTGAGACATTTAATTTACAGTGATATAAAACACAACCAAGCAACAAATCCACACATTTTAGAGGCTGGGATCAGCAAAAATTTGGAATTTTATTCTAAATGTTTATTTGATTATCAAAATAGCTGCCAATTAATTAAATAAATATCCACATTTATGTTGTTGATTATTTGCATCTTGGGAGGGAACGTCGTGTCAATGCAAATTAGGCTAAATTGTAATCAAGACAAAAATGCTTATTTTTCAATTGGCTATTAAAAATCAGACCAATACTATATTCTGCACCTACATTGGGGGAATGTGTATAAAAACTGTCCTGCTGCCTACTCTCTTGTGAGCAAGAAAGGCGCTGTAAGGATTTGATTATTACTATACATCATGTTTATTATCACATTGAAGCAGGAGGTGGTTTGATACTCCTATTGACATAAGTTAAAGCCCTTACTGTGGGTGAAGTCAGAGCCATGTGTTCCACAGCAGTATATCACAGCAGCAACTGGCACCAAAAAGGTCTTAACCATTATCTGTATGAGGAAATGTCATTGGGGGCACAGTCTGTGTTACTTGTCAGCGGTGCTGTTCCCTGTTTTCCTTATCGCCCTTCTCTCTAGCTGCAACTTCACTCCCTGGCAAGCCCCTGAGAAGTAAAATAGATCTCAAAGTCAAACACAAAAGATTTCCTAAAGGCAGGGGAAAGAAACTATGACAGGTGGCTTTTTGGATTAGTCTTGTTTCGGGGAAGGTGTGTGGGGGGGAGCCGATAAACAAGCTATTTAAATGAAAGGGGAGGTGGGGGGGACAGATAAGGAGGAGGATAATTTTGAAAGCAGTGATCTAGTTCTCTGCCGAGAGTGTATCAGAAAAGCTCTTCTTGCCCCACTGCGCGCGCACACACACACACACACACACACACACACACACACACACACACGCTTTATGCACCTTATGTGGATGACAAGCTTTTTTTTTTTATTAACCTCCTCGGATTTGTGCAGGCTCACTGCTCTTAGTAGTTCCATCTACAGTGCATGTGCAAGTCTGTTATCCCTCCCACTGCCTTTCAGACTCATGTTTGCAAAACGGGAGCAGATTTTTGATTTGATTAGAGTTGTTTATTTGACGTAGACTGAACATGCTTATTTATTTATGCTTTTAAAAATTATAATTTCAACCAATCTTCATTTAAACGTTCATTTCTGCCCAGAGATAAGGATTTATCATATCTAACAAAGAAATCATTATTATCAACTCACTCCATTTATAATGAGGCCACGCTCAGAAATTTTATCAATATGTTAAACTAATTGTGACCAAGAGGATTTGCTCCCACTCTCCCATCCTGAGCTTGTTTGCTTTGCTGAAGAGAATAAACAGCGTGGAAGTGATTATTTCACCATCTGCTTTTGTGAAACACGTTGAAAACTTCCATCTGTATTTGGGCTGGAGGGAGGGCGTCCTCTCCCGGTTTTTGTATCATAAAGCAATCCAGCAGATCCAACTTGGTGGTGCATAATATACATAATACAGTTCAGCTTCTGCCGGTGTTACTGCCACAATGAATGCATAAACAACGTGATGAATTTTGTGTTTCTTACAGAAGTGGATGAGAGGGAGCTCACCCACAGCAGCAGTCCAGAGGTGGCTGAGGGTTTTGGGAAGCTTTACCCCAGAGCCCAGGCGTCCCAGCCTCAAGAGAAACACAGCGATGACGAGGAGGATCTCACCTCAGGCGTCATCTCCAGAAAGGAGCTGGAGAAAGGACGGCTGTCACGAGATGGTAAACATGAGCTTTTTAAACCGCATGGTGGCACAACGGTTAGCGCTGTCCCCTCCCAGCAAGGAAGGTGCTGGGTCCAACTGGGACCATTCTGTGTGTAGCTAGCATGTTTTTCCCATTTTTGTACTCTGTGTCCATTTACTTCCACCCTGAAGACATGAATGTTGGTATCAGGAGAGTTATATTATTGCCCTTAACTAGCGAGCTGAACAACAGAACTGGTCTTAAACTGGGGATTAGAGACAGGGAAACCAAAAAACTTGACCTTAGACTAGAGAAAGAAACATTGAAAAAGCAGGAAGGAAATAAAAGTTCCAGGTTAGGAAGGCGCTTTTTATTAAAATCCAAAAATATTTTCAAGAAAGCAAACGTTTTGTATATGTGCGGTGTATTGCAGGTTGATACTTAACAACAGTGACCATGTCAAATTCAAAAAAGAAAGATGGATACAGCACCAATGGTTTGTTTGAAATGCATATTAGAAAAATTTGGCATTTGGTGTGAGTCAGTGAGAGCCATCGTGGCTGAAGACAAAAGACCAGAGCCACGTGCCGAAAGTCAGACTTGCCAAAAGAAACCAGCATTAAGATTAGAATCACTCGAGGATGATGAGCATTGAGGAGAGATGTAGAATACATGTTTTTAATGGTAAATCCTGCTTTGTCTTATTATGTTAGGACATGTTGAGTGCACAACATCAAAGCTGTTAGATCAGTCTCTCCTCATCAGTGGTGCCATTTCCAGACTCAAGGAAAACAAAGCTTGAATAAACCGACTATGCAACCCATCCAGGACCAAACCGCATGCACAGTTAGCGACTGGCTGGCGCACATAGTGGAGCGTTCAGCAGAAACACCCCATGTCACATGAATACAAATGTTGTTCCATATGTGCTGGATGTCTAAATAGGCAACTGTTTGCTAACAAGCTTTGAAAACCAACTTAAATGTTGTATTTCAAACTCATTTCTTTAATGTAAAAGAGAAGCACTCAGCTGGAAGTGTTCAAAATATCCAAATCTGGGAACATTCCTATATAACCTCCTATATTCTGAATACAACCAGAATGTTTTTATTTCTCCTTACCATATCAGCTTGTATGACACAAACAAATCCCCGTTCTTTACTTCTTTACTTCATTCTTGGTGAGCAGGAGTGCTGTTAAGTCTTTGTTCTTCCTCCCACTGACACGCAATGTTCAGGCGTGTTTTCCGTTCCAACACAGTTCACACCGGGTGAGATATGACACGTCCAAGTCGTATTTAAAATGAGCTGGCCGGTGTGCGTTGGGATCAAATGTATAATCATTGCTTTAATGTCAGTGCGCATCTCTTAGCCTAGGTCTTCAATCTACTCTGCCTTAAATAAAACATTGAGTTGATGGTATTGAGCTGCAATGACTGTGAATTTACCTTTTATGTAGGTATAGACAGCTGTGATCCTTTTGTACCTGTTTTTTAAATGCACCTTGAGTCAAGTGTTTTTTTTCCCCCCTTTTCTTCTCTCTTTTCAAACAGAGATAAAAAGGATGTCTGTGTTTAAAAATTATGAACCGGGTGAGCCGACCTGCAGACTGTACGTGAAGAATATTGCAAAGCAGGTGGAAGAGAAAGTAGGTGCTTTTCTAGCACTTGACCCACTTCTGTATGTTTGTTTGGTTCACTGGCTGTGATGCTTATTCTGGAGCTTTTGTCTATTGCTTAAGACCAATACGTTTCATCACAATTGTGTGTTTATAAATTGATGAGATTAAATTTAATCAAATGACCTTTGCATAAACAATAGAATCAACAATGCATTTTCTAATAGTCATAATTTTTCTTCCAGGATTTGAAGTACATCTATGGGAGATACATCAACCCTTCGTCAGAAACTGAGAGAAACATGTATGTAAACAGTATTTTTTAAAGATTGTTTTTTGGGGCATTTTCTGCCTTGAAGAGATAGGCAAGAAATGGGGTGAGAGAGGTGTATGGCATGCATTGTAAGCATTTGACTACTTTATTTCATATTGACATAGCTTGCATGTCGCTTCACCCCACCTCGCCTTAATGAGCTATTTTTGACTCTAGCAATTTGTCACTTTCCCTTGAGAGTTTTTAGTAATTCATGCTGACTGTGTGCTGTGTGTATCCAACCTGACGTAGAGATCATGAGGGACATTTTATGTTTGTGCATCAGCAGTACTTCAAATAAATATTCCACCTGAGTCATCAAACCGAGTTTATGTTGAGTAGAGGGGCCAGACTCTGAACACAGAAATGTAGGTGATAAACAGGAAGATGCAAATCTGCCAGAGAAACAGTTTGTCTTTTCTTACCCATTTCTAAATTGAGGCTTTCTCTCTCCCCCCCCTCCGTCTGAGGGTAACTGTACTTTATGCTAGTGAATTTTTTGCAAATAAGTTATTTTACCAGACCGTCCTATCTTGACCCACAGGTCTGCAGGGTTCTTTCAGCCAAACATACATAGAAATCTGTCAGATAACGTCACAGCGCTAATAATAATAATAATAATATGTAAATGAGAACAATTTGATTCTGTATTCGGCCATTCTAAAATCCAGTATAGGTGAGAGCAGGAGTAGAGGGGGGCTGTTTGGCAGCAAAGTTAAGAAGGCAGCTTTCTGTCGTCTGTAACTTTCTCTGTGATGACTCATTTTAAATGTTGATTTAACGTTATTACATTTATTTATGTTGACTTTTGCCAGACGAATTTTCTGATCACTGTGGGCAGAGGTGTGGACTCGAATTAAGTCACTCAAAAATGAAAATTTTAAATTACACTGCCTAAGCTTTTTAGGGAGACTGCGCTTACATATTTAGGATCTGTGATTTCCACGATGTAATGTTAACTGCTGTTGTCTGGTCCATAGCTTGTATCAAACTGCACGTCCTGTACTGAACAATAAATGTACTATCGCTCCCCTAGTTTTTCTAGTTGCAAATCAGTAAAATCAATTGGTTGGAATAAAAACCTGCAGCTTCTCGGGTCTCCGTGACACATGATTGACAGCCACTGTTGTGCACTTACAGAAGCAGAATTCCTCACTGACAGTATAATATAGTCAGTGTAATGTTGACTCAGCTGGGCAACAAGCCTCGAGTGATAACGGTGTGTTCTTGCTTTGTTTTTTTTCCACAGGTTTGACATTGTGTTAATGAAAGAGGGGCGGATGAAAGGGCAGGCCTTCGTGGGACTCCCCAGTGAGCAGAGCGCAGAGAAAGCCCTGCGGGACACCAACGGCTACGTTCTTTATGACAAACCCCTCGTTGTAGTATCCTTTTATCCTCTCACAAAATGATACAGGACAACTACTTTATAAGGAGTGGAAATCCAGGTTATATGTTTGTTTGTTTTGTGTAGTTGGGGAATATAGATGCATTTTAATAACTATTCTTTTTACTGGTACAATATTTCTTTAATTAACAAGTACTCCAAAAAAAGGAGTTTAAATGATAGTGTTTATTTGCAAACTTGAGCTGTTAGTGGAGATGCATTTATTTAAAAAAAAAGTTGTTGGTTCTACCTGCAAACAGTTGCCCTAAAACACAAAACCAATTAGAGATGTACTCCGTGAGTCTGGGTTCATTTTGTGGTTTAATATCCATCTCCTGTTCCATGTCACCGGGCCATTTATCATTAAGAATTTATTCTCATTGTTGATTAATCTGACGATTAATCTTAATATATCAATTAGTCTATATCATGTCAAAAAATTGTGAAGAAAACTCATCAGTTTCTCAAAGCCTAACTTGGCACTTTGCCCCACCAAGTTTTGGGCAAGATGTAATAATATGTTGGAAATTGATCCCACGAGTGACCAATTAAGGAAAGAAACATTTAAACCTGCTATGTACCGATGCATAGGATTAAATGTCACTGAACATACACAAAAGGGCTGTTAAGAGGTGGTGTGTGAGAATTATTGAGTATTATCACCCATCACAGATGGGGTGTTGGCTTTGGTCCTCTGTGCCTTCAAGTGGATGAGGCCTAATTTCTGGCAGCCCTGAACCACCACCTGCGCGTTCTCAGCTCAACAATGATAATTGGACATCGAGTTTCGAACTTGTCCGATTGAACATGGATATTGATTTTGATGGCGCTTTAATGGGCATACCATAACCAATTAGCTTGGCTAGCAGGTTATTGAGTCCAAAGAGTGAACAGTGAAGTTCGCAATGTAATTTACTTTACCGGAATTCCAGCTAGTCATCATTCAGCCATTTAAGAGGTGGTTTAGAAGCATGAAAATTGTTTTGCTAACTAGAGTATGGTGGTTTATAGATTTTTAAGCTCACAAGCTGCTCTGTCTTGCAAAGTTATTAGCTTGACTACTTAACAGAGAGGTACCTGCTGAATGCAAATACATTAATTGGCTATTATAGACAAAACATGCCAACCATAAATAGTATGAAAATTGCCGTTGGAGATCATGAAAATCGTATAGGTCCCCTCCAGACATGTTTTAGCATGTACCTAAATTGCTTTACTTTGAATAATAATTTGTATCTGGAAAAAGTTGCTTCCTCCTCTTTCATTGAAAATCCAGAATCTATATATTTAAGTTGAACTGCTGGACAATAGATGTTTTAAGTCCATTCTTAGTGTGTGCGCACTTGAAGGCTTCAAGTCTCCACGTCACACTTTTGCAAGATTTTGCAAGTTGAATCTTGGGCCAGGATCGGGCTTGTTGTCCCGCCCCTGAAAATGGGATTTTCAATGAGCACATAGAATCTCTGCACTTTCAGCAGATGAGTGTGAAAACATCCTTCTAGTGTCAAACTCTGCACAGACATCATTCTGTGCAGTGCAGCTGAAACATTAATCTGTAGAACACATATTTCTGAGTGGAGGAGAACTTTAAAGATTATAACTTTAAAATAGATGTTGCCGTGCAGCAGCCAGCCAAGATGATGTGTGTTTTGCATTAATGTTTTTTCTGTTGTTGCACAGTAAAAACAAAAAACACCCAGCATAAAGTATTTCCTGCATTATGACATTCCTATTCACAAAAGGACAATTTGTTAATCTTGGTTATTTCTTTAAGACTTAAATATGTTCAACTGGCATAGTCAAATAATCTGAAAATATATATATATATGCAATATAAAATATTGCAAGTGTGCTGAATAGGTTGCAAATGGAGCTTAACATGTGTTATAAGGTGGACTTGGATTGTGTTTAGGGATTTATTTTTATTTGGAGCATCACAAAGTTGATGCAATTCATTCCAGTACAGATGTCTTTTTAAGGAGTCGTAGGCAGAGGACAGCCGGCCCCAGTTTAGATTCCCTATAATGATTTTTTTTTTTCCCCAGTCGTAGCCTGAGACTGCAGTATGGCACTTCTCAATTCTCAAACAACCTGCTACTAAAATTACTGTGCTGGAAGACAAACCTGCACGAAATACTAGTTCATTAACAGACATCAGCACTGCAGTGACAGCCCATCGCCCAGATGGCCCCTCCCCTTTTATTTCGCCTGTCACATGGGCGAACAATTTATCAATCTACGTGAGTGACCGCAGCAGTCGCCGAGGAAGTGAGCCGGCCTCAGGAAAGCAACAGAACCGCGCTCTTATAACGTCCGTGCTTGGCCAGTAGGTCTTCTGGCATTTATGAGCAAACAGCTGCGACCTTTTCTCAAATTAAATTCATATGAGGCGGCAAGTGTCACAAGCAAGAAGGCCCCTGTGGCTTAAAGCTGCTGCATACAACTCTGGGAGTAAAACATGACAATATACGGGTACGGTATAAACGACCAGTCTGTTATTATCTGTCTGTGAACCTGTGCCGTAAGCTGAAATCTGCTTTTCAATGAGGTTGTGGTCTTTTGGTGTGTATTTTCTGTGGCACTACTGGTGTATTACATTTGTTGATGCCAAAAATTAATTTCTAGTAGTACATCTCCTTTACTTAAAAGAAGCTGAAAGTCCTTGCCTGAAAAAGAAAATGCTTAAACAAGTGAGATTAAACCTTTACCTGCTGCATACACACCTTAACTATAAATTCACAGCAATTTGCCAGATCTGCAAGACCAAAACAAGACAACACGGATACCAAGAGAGGACCAAGACAACGATGAAGTCAACAGGTGAGCGAGACAGGAAAGCATTAGGCGATCAGCAGGAGAAAATGAACGTCAATGCTCATTTTTCATTATGTCATAGTGTATCTGTACTGTAAAGAACACGCCCTTGTTATCCTTGTAATGGTGTTTTCTTTTTACATTTGTGTTTACACTTTATTTATTCAAGATGCCCAGGCTTGATATTGTGGCCCAGCAGAACCATTTGTATCCTTATTGTGGCATATCCTTTGGGGAAAAAAACCAAAAGAAAATGGGGGCAGTTTATTTGTAGTTGTTGTGGCACAATTAGAGCTTGAAACTGCTCGACCTGTATTGTAGTCTAAATTTAAAAGGACTTAGTACCATGCTTTGTTTCTGTAGTGTATTGTACCCAGTGTTCTCTGAAATACTTTTACTGTAGACTCTGTAAACCTGTGCTATTTTGGAGCCGCTTACACTCGTCTTTACTGTGTTCTCTACCTTGTTTGACTGAATTTCAGGTGATGGTCGTCCGATGTCATCGTCTTCTTTTATTACTAAAATAAAAACTATTTTATTAAAATAACTTTTGTCATGTTTTCTTCCAAACACAGCCTCAAGCATATGTCACCATTTGTGGGTACACTTTAGTCAAACTATCAGAGCTGATTATCTTTAGTCCCAAACTTAAAGTCCTGACAGCCGAGTAAATACAGACTGGGGAAAGTATATGAGATCTAGATGGGCTCTGCAGCAGATGGTAGGCTGTCAGCACAGTGGAAAAACCACCGTCCTGAAGAGACAGCAAACAAACCAAACAGACTGCAGTCTGTGGGAAATTGCTGGGACTTGGTTAGCTTACCTTTACAATCCCTGGCTGGCCCCATCTGTGTGATTATAGAGAGTAAACCTTGGAGGGTGAACTTCTCCCCTCAACTGCCATCACAAGTGAAGATTTGGAAATCAAATTGGTTTTTGTCCACTTTTGGTGTAAGCATTATTGGGAGTGTAGTTGGGTGAATGTCAGTTACAGCTAAGTTAAAATTTATGGCTAATCTAAGATCTAAAAAGGGGGGAATACATGGAAATGCTGTGGTGAAGGGCTGGTCAGTGTTCTCTGGTCTCATTCAGTTTCAATGAGCTATGTGGCTCAGAGAGGGTCGTCCATTAATCTCAGGGTTGTTGGTACGATCCCCACCTCCAAATGTTGTCATGGATACTAAATTGCCCTATTCAAGTGAAGACTCCTATTAAGTGCAAAATGAGTATAGTGTGACTCTTGATCATGGTTTCGAAGTGGCAATTCCATTGCATTCCAACTGTTTCCACGTTTGCGTAACTTTCCTGTAGTAATTGCTTAAGCCCCAGCTCATGAGCTCTGACTCTCTCTGGTTAAGATCCAGGCACGCGGGGGTGGGGTGGTTATCAATCACATGTGCTCATCTGGTACAACCTGCAGCTCATACGTCAACGCCAGTGTGAGGGAGGAGTTCCCATCTGTGCCCTACTCTGCCCGCCATCTCAACGATGACAAATGTGCCACCCGCAGTGGAAATATTGAGAGTTACCAGGACATTTTTCAGGTAACATTTGAGAAATATGAAAGATAACCTTTTGTAAGTGGACGCAGATAAAGATGTATGTTGTGCCTTTCCTCTGCTCAGCCTCTGTCTCTGTTTAATACTGCAGCTACCCAGAAGTAATATGATGATGTGTTTCTTATTTTGGGTTTAACCAGGTGTGTGCAGTCTGTTTGCTGGAAGGAGCCCATGGATCGCTGGCTCCATGTACACAGTGTTGGACATTAAGTGTTCTAGGCCGAAGGTTGGATGCCCATAAGCAAGATTTCTCCCAAACCATATGTCCGTATAGGTCGTCTGTGCTGTATCTTATTATGACCCATATTTACGTATGTATGGTGACCTCTAGTAGCCATAGTAATTATGACAGGAGCAAAATCAGATGTCCAGTGAGGTAGTATAAGTAATAACTAAGTCCATGTAATGAGGTTGGGGTGGGTGGGTGGGTGGATGGATGGATAGGTTAAAAAACACAGGACGTAGATCACACATCATGTGACTTAACTTACTAACGTTGTTACACAAGCCATGATCTTTTCCTAAACCTAACCTCTGTTTATTGTTGTTGCCATGACGATGAAGGTCAAGTACACCTATGTATGTCGTTCTGGGAGTCATTGACTACGGAAGCCACGAGTGGCCGTGCTTGCAACATTTTTTTTTTATCCGTTACCTGGAGATTACAAGATAATTATTTTGTTAAATAATTTGTATTTATTATTTGAGAAAACTAGATAATCAACCTGTTTTCACGAGAAAACAAAAGGTTGTTTCCTCTTATTAGCTTACTTATAATGATATATAAATCAGAGATCAGGAGTGCCTGCCATCATGTATAGATGGTGTCTTAACTGTGGCAACTGATGTAAGCTGAAAATGTCGGATCAAACAGTACCCATCACAAATTTAGGAAATGCTCCTGTATTAGGAACAAACAACCTAAGTGGCGGTATGGTTTTGGGAGGACTTGTTGCCTTAAGCAGGTGGCCTATTTTTCTGGTCACTCTGTATACTGCATATTACTTATACAAATTGAGTGTTTACTCGTAATCTCTTTTTTTAAACTGTTAAAGAAAATACCAAGAGCACTCAAGGCAACATCCACATGCCCCAGGCCATAATGTGTCTCCAGACACCTCCAATGACGACGTTGATGCGTCTGAATTTACCTGTGGGCCTCTGTGCGGTATTGTGAAGGTTTTATTGGCGCCTGGTGCAATGCGAGCAATGCTGAATTTGAGTGCACCCACGAGCTAGTATACATCACTGTCAGTCAGTCAGTCCATTCCCAAAGCCACTGCAGAGACAGTTACCATGAGCATGTTCACTGTGTTGCTTTGGGTTTAGCGGTATTGGCCAAAGCATTGGTCTGTCACATCAGGCTCAGTCAGGAAATTGACCATCAATAGGAATTTGATAGTTAGATTTGGATTTGGTGGAAAAGGTTCTCTTGACTGGATTCGTCTCCATAGGCCAAGGCTTATCTTATTGTAGTAATAATAAATAAATAAAATCACAAACCATTACAAACCTGACACAACATTACTCTTTTTAAATGATCATATGTTAAGTAAAATTGAAAATACAAGGGATTTTCTTAAATGTGAAAGCAGATCCAGCAGCCCCTCCCACTGCAACTCAATAGTGAGAAGTGTCAGGTATTAATGGCTGAGCTACACCTGCATGGACATGACTGGAGGTTACCAGTCAGCTGTGAATGAGCCAGTGATTGTGAGGCATGAATGAAACAGCCACTGCCGATTAGCAAATGCCAAGACGACCTCTGTGCTCTGCTCCATTTCAGTGCCCTGAAACTCGCAGTATAGTGTCAAATGGGTTACAGTTTATCAAAATTAAGTGCCTTTCTCAGTACTGTGGGGAGGTAGTGGCCAGAACTCTGTTTATGAATGGTCAGCCACCAAAATGGCCTGCTAATATTCAGCATTCATTGCAATCATGTTTGAAAAGAGACACAAGACAAAAAGAATTTGAATCAATCATGCTGCTGAGCAAGAGCTTTTACTAACTGTAGTATTGGTGTGTCCCACAAAGCTTTTAATTTTAATTTGTTGCTCGCCATGATGTTAGAATTCTGCAAGCTCAAATGAAATTAGTGTGACATTGGTTTTACTACTTCATTTATGAAGATTATGTAAAAAAAAACAGGCAAAAAAATTTCACCAACATATCTGCTTGTTTTCGTGTTCAATAGATGGCATGGGAACCCGGAGGTTTTAAAGACTCTTGAGGTGTCATTATGTAATTTACTTCAAAAATATTCACGTTGTTTGTGAAATACGCTTACTGTACACATTTGTAATTGGCGTGTAAGATTTGGCACAGCCAGAGGATTTTAAGCAAAGGAGTGCTTTCTGTTACTTGATGTTTGTGCCAGCAACGCACACAAGCAACTAATGGATGTGATTTCCTTTAATCCCTGTTTTAACATGCAGCCTAATGAGCTTCATTTGTCAGATATAAATCCATTTGAATTTGAAAAAGGCCATTAAAACAGGCATCACAGGTTTATAAATGTTGAAAGCCTGAACACTCTCAACCTTGATAATTTTTTCACCACCGAAACATCAAGCTCTAATACTAACATCTGACATAGCAGATGATGATGATTTGTCAGTGAGGTAGACTGCACTGTAGCACTGTGTGTTTTGCCACAGAGTTCAACCCCAACATATTGTCGTAAGTTATGAGCAAAACAGCAAGATGAAGCCACCAGTGGGATTGAAACTTGATTGAAAAGGTTCTCTGTTCCCACCCAGCACACCCTGTACAGTCGACATTTAAAGGGGGCATCCTCTTAAAATAGCAAACCAACACAAACAGACAGTTTTGGTAATAATAAGCCCAAATATTAAGCCAAAACCAAAGGCTTACTCCTTACTTTTGACCCTGAATTAAAGATGGAAAACTAAAACACTGGGGTGGCATAATCTCTGCTCACGCTTTAAAGGAAACCTCTATGAAAGCATTCCGTATAAACAAAACTAATACACACATTCTTTCTGAATGTCAGAATACCGTTGCTGGAGACCTAGCTGTTGGATGACATTACAACTGACACTGAACCTACATTACCAAGGGGTTGCCTACCCCGAGTGATTCAGTGTTAGTGATTAATACAGTGAGTAGCGTTCACTTGCAGCCTCAGCTTGATTTGCATACGTATCTCAGTGAAAATGGCAGGGAAGACGCTTTGCTCGGTTTTGTTCTAAAGCAAACTATTTGCTTTTACCAATCAAATGGGGAGCATTGTTCAAATTTGGCACCATTTGTCAACCCCCCAACCCTCTATTTTCATTCTAGCGAAGGTGACACCTCCACGCTACCTTGTTTTAAAATCTGCGACGATAAAATAAGCTATAAGGTTAAAAAGTAGAAGAACGGCAGGGGTGCACATGATGAGCAGTTGTTGAAGGCCTTTCGTGGAGCTGATGGCACAAGGCACGGTCGAAACCAACACCTACGGCCTGCAGTTGCAAATTCAAGAATTTAAGTTTCCTATAGCTTTAAGCTTTTCATCTTGTCTCCTTGTTTGATGGTGCATATGTGCATCTCCCTCGTTTTTTAGCACAGGATGTAATAACCCTCACTTTGCCATCTGCCTCTTCCCCCACAGCCATCACTGCTGTCTTCGTGCACCTCCACTGTTCTGTACAGTAAATAAATGAACACTACCAACCTGCAGTGAGTATTCACAGTTTGGAAACACGTTTTAGTATTCTAGGCAGTTTGGATGCAGATGTTTGCTGCTCCTTGTGGTCATTTATCTTCTCCTTCTGATGTTCCCCATTCGGACAGGGACCCTGAACAAGTGACCTTCTAAAGATATTCACAATATGCAGACATCATTGTTCATCTATAGCCTACTGCATCTGGAAATCTCTAGTTAAAGTGCTTATGAAATTCCATACACCATAATCATAGAAAGTAATAGTTCGACATTTAGGGAAATACACTTATTCGCTTTCTGAACAATAGTTAGATGAGAGAGCGGATGCAGTGGATGAATATGAAGCTACACTTCCTAGTTCAAGACTTAACTCCTAGTTTTGTATTTCTAATGGCATTAATGACTTGAACTCAAATTGTTACTTAGAATCTGACTTGATCAGCAAGGTCTCAACGTTTAATGACTGTGGAAATAAAAGTACCAGTCTACCAGGTAGATAGATGATGTCACATTCTGCACACTGCAGGCTGAGAAGTAATCAAAGTGCATTTTCTTGACATGCTTTAAATCCCCTTGACCCTGCGGGCCTTCCAGCCACATGCAGACGTCAATAAATAGAAAACCATTGTGAGTGTTCACCTTTTAATGATCCTGAAACAGATTGATAATGGCCACGGCCACTAATGTCACTGAGAGGTATGATTGTATTCACAGCGTAAATCAGTGTGTCAGTCACCCTGTCACCAGAATGTGATCAAAATGCACATTCAAGACTGATCAGAGACTCCCTAATACAGTTCATCTGAGGTGCCTGACACAGAATCAATGATGGACCCAGATGATGGATCATTATCCAAGAAATGCTTTTGTATTCCTCACTTGTAATATTAGAGCATGAATGTACCATGGTGCTTTGCAGCTGCTCTGGTGGCCTGCTGAGACATTTATTGGTGTTTTCTTTACTTGGTTATTTATGCAACTCATCGAGGTTTTGTCTCAAAGAGTCTGAATTAAATCTAGGCAGACAGAACAAGCTGTCTGTCAAAACATATGAGATCATGGCATATACATGAGAGCTTTCTGAAACAGTCACTGTGTCCCTGCAGTTGACCTCAGCTTGAACCGAATACAGCATAAACAATTGATGTCCCTCATCGAATCTTCTTCCTGCCTGGAGCAACTTAACTGTGAGCTTTTGCTGACATTGAAGGAGCAAATAGCGGGAAGACACACAGTCCTTAGTCAACTCCAGAGTGTGTGTATGCTCGTCAGTCTTACAAGTCTTTCCAAGAGCAAATGTGTCAATTCTAAGGTATGCTTATTCATTATGAAGAGAGTGATGGCTTGACCATGCATATTTTATGCTTTTAAACCATGCAAGTTTCATGAAGTTGTCTGAATGAGCAGCATTTAAAACTGAAGTGAAGTAATGCGTTTGAATAATTAACCTATAATGTCTTTGACAAGAGTTACGACCAAGGTCATCGGTTTTATTTAAGCCTGGAGGTTTATTTATTCATCTTAATTGCATATTTAGCTTGTTGATGTTAGGGGCCTTATGCGTGGAATTTATTTGGTACATACAGAGTGACAGAAAAAATAATCTAGTTGTTCCACTTGAGCTCTTAATGCTTCAGCATTTTCAGAGGAGGAGGCAACTCTCTTCAGAAGTTACGCAGTGGAAATGGTAAGAGCACAAGATCTCGGTCAGTCATTGCACAGGCTTGTAAAGCTTGTATCGGTATGTAAAACTGTCTTTGCTATAAAGTGCTCATCCCCAATGCGAGTCGCTTCCTCCCTTTCCTGACATTACACCTCCTTTCTCATTGCTCCTCCCTCTGCTGTCCGCGTTGCCAACTAAATCTCAGCCTCATCTTGTCTGCCGTAACCTTGTTTATTCCCAACAGTGGCATTAGCGAAGCTGTAAAAGTATTTATGTGGGCACAAATGCGGGACAGCCAATCTAAGGTAAATCTATAAATCCTGGCTGTTGATTTCTCAGGGCCGGGAGATCAGTAGAGGTAGCAAGTATTCCCCGGGTGACTCTATGTGACTAACGTGCAGGGGCCGAGCAGCATGCCAAACAGTGCTATGGCTACACTGTTGTGCTTGTAATATGGCCAAGCTGGCCTTCGCCTCTGAAGTGAGACATCGCCTGGCTATCCATCTACAATGAGCTGGTATCATTAGCTAACACCCAACAGGGACCTGACTCAGCATCTGGTGTGTGTGTGTGTGTGTGTGTGTATGTGTGTCACATTTTGCATCCTGTCCTTGTCTTGTTTTGGGAATTAGTTATAGTACAAGCCAGGGCTCGCCATTTTGAAAAAGTGTAAACCAGCACACAGATATTCCATATCATTACAGCCAGACAACTAACCCAGAAAATGCACTGTAGCTAGACGAATGGCCTTTTCACTAATGCTACCTAAGATGAATAAGAAGTAGTGAATATCTGATAGGCTCCTGTGTCCCAGAGTGGGTATAGTTGGAGTTATTAATATTACGTGGTAAACGCACGCAGCAGCAATGTGGGACAAGGGGAGATAACTTGGAAAGAAGTGAACATAGAACTACTCGAGGTAACAAGCAGTGCCCTGCCTGAGGAACACAAACCACGTAAATCAGCAGATGCAATACGCAACCAGTGTCATCTGTCTTTTGGTGTCTTTAGGCATTAAACATGGTAATATTTTTAGTGATTATAGATGAAAATAGGTGTTCATAACAATACTTTATGATGATTGAATTATAGGAAATTTCAAGCGATGTATTTGGATAATTCACACTGATATATGGTGAACAGAACCTCCAATTACAGTTTAAGTAATATTGTCACGATCTCCTTTTGGCTCTAGTCCGACAATTGGAATTTTGTTTTATCACCTGAAAAAGATCTTCGCACTTTTTTTCCCCGGTCAGTGTGTACAGGCGTCACTCCCTCTTACGGCAGAAGTAAGTTGAAGACTACATCTTTTCAACCTCGGTCGAACTTGTCTCTTTTTTTAACCTTGTGCTCTTCTCGGTATCGTGCAGGGAAGGCGCTTCCATCAGCTTCCATCTCTAATAAGATTTACAGAGTATAGCAGAGAGAGCAGGGTCGTATGTCTTGGGAGCTCTACCCTCAATATTGGCAAGGAAATCAATGTGGTGAGTAACCTACCAGCACAGTTTGCAATCAGCTGCTAGGCCAAAAGTAATCACTGAATTGAAATAATCCTGAAAGGTTCCCCCACTGTAGCAAAGTTAATAACAAAAGGGTCCTCCAGGCCTACATCTTGAATTAGATATTAATCCTTGTATCAAGAATAATTACCACAAAGGTTCAGAAATGGTGACCTCGCAGAGTGAGCCTCTCTGGTTGTCCGTCTGGACTCATTTCAACATTCAACAGGCGCCTCGGTTCCTGGATGTGTACTCGGTGACACAATTTGCAATGGGACAATGTAGTTTCTCACTGCTTAATTCTTTGACTACACTGCCAGAGGACGGTCCCTCGGCAGCCAGGAACCTCATCATCAACAATTTCTCACTTGTTTACATTAATCCTCTCTAGATAGCCACTCATTCCCATGGCAGCTCTTTGTAATTCTGCTCTATTGTCACGGTTTTGATAGACAGTCGGCAAACACTCACTAATTAGCCGTGCATATTAGCTGTGTGCAGCTCTGGAAATTCTCTTCTAATGCCCCTTAATGGGAGTCAGGTCATTTGTTCACACTACTAGGGCAGATTGAAAGGCCTTACGTGTACACACTCCCATTGCGCTTTCACATAGATTCAGGTTCTTTGCCGTGTTATTAATTAGGAGCGCCAGCAACGCAAGGCACTCTGTCGGGAGGACCAGTTGCACATTACTTTGGGGATGCGATGTGCCGTCTGCTGTTGTTCTTGAGCCCGCTTCGGTTTGGGGAGATACATACTGTATACTCTCCAGCAAAGTCCGTCTGCCAGTAATGGTCAGGTCTTTGTCAAAGCCCCAATCATGTCATAGTTTATGAGCAGTCAAGTGGAGTCGTGTTTGGATGAATCTCTCAGAAATCTCATGAAAACCTTAAGCACCTGTGCGAGCAAGTTTCTGCGACTGATGTCATTTACCAACGAAAAGTCTGATGTTTCTAGACGCTAAATGGATCACCGACTAACAACTGATCATTTGCTTTACAGACACATTTTTTGACGAGATATTATTATCTCAGAATTAACTCCAAATGTGGATGCTTTTCTAATTTGATTTGTTTTTCCTGTGATAATTGTATTTTAGATAAGCCTCCTCAATACATTTGTGGATAATTTTGCTTGACCTGTGATCTCTGTTATAATGATCCACTTGTGAAGAACATAGAGGAGCTTTTTATTTTACTTTAATGCACACCTCGTATCTTATCAGGTTCATACTTATGTGTGGTCATAAAGGTAACCTTTATGAAGAACAGTTTGGAAAGTTTGCCCCTTGTCTTGACCACTGTCCAGTTTTTCATTGCCATTGCAGAAAGGAAAGGCGTTTGTTTGTCAGTTCTTGAATTTAATAACATGAACGATCACTGGCGCCGATCCCGGTCATATTGTGCTTTGTCAATCTCTTCTTCTGTACTGAGGCCTGCAATTTCCAGCTGCATAGCATCTTTAGAGTCAAAGTGAAATTAAAATGAATTTTAATAAAAAGTCAGCATCTATGTCTTCAGTATTTTTGCCTTTAACTTGGAAAGATTCTTTTTTTTTTCCATTTGTGTATTCCAGGGCACATAAAGTTTTTCAGACGGACTCATACTGGTAATTTGATTTGCGCAAAATCTGTGTGGCTATGGGCACTAACAATAGCTCATAATATCACTTTAATGAAATAGTGACAGCTAATGCTAGGGTTAAAAAAAAAAAAAAGGTTATACTTTAAGTTTTGCTATTTGACTTGAGTTTTACACACGGTAAGTAGCCTACAGTACATTATGTTCTAGCTTCAAAGCTGCAACATGCTGAGATGCGCGATCTTGCTACACAGCACTGATCAACAGAACAATCTACCAAAAACACAATGTACTCCTGTTGTTAGAGAATAAAAAGTTCTGAATATGTAACTGGCATCTTTCACTGACTCTTGGTGCTGACCGTATGTGTGTGAGTATATATGTGTGATAGACAGAGATGTTAACCTCAGCCCCCACCTCCTTCCTCCTTTGATATTGACACAGTGTTCCTATTAGTTAAATGCAGGCTTCGTGTCTACCCGTCAAGCACCCTGCTCATTGCTCGCAGGTTGTACATGTGAGTCCTCTCCTTGGCCCTGGGTCAAGTGGGCATTTCTTTCCGCATTTGGCATGTTTGATAGTGTGTGTGTGTGTGTACATAGACGCCGCCGTGCGGTGCTGTGGATGCATGGGGGGGCTCGCTACATGGTTTTCTCTGCAGTAGGTCCCAGTGTGGTGTACAATAATGACCTGTCAGGAATGCAGGCCTCTGAAAACAGGGCTAATCCACAGAGGCTATCTGACTAAATGAATTCTAACGGAGCCAAGCCAACCCCCTGAGACCCCCGAAAAGCATCATCTATTCCACTGGTCTCTTATCAAAACTGACAAGAACAAAAAAAAGAAGCACACCAAAATAGCACACGCTTGGCTCGAGAAAAATGAGTTCTGTTGTGGATGGTGCTGCGGCTTGGTACAAGATAAATATTCTTTTATTTTTATAATGAAGCCTTGTTTGTTGCACTTTGATAATTCTATAATCTGTTTTATAATCTGATTTGGAAAGAATATTCTTTTCTGTTGGAATTGACCTTTTTAACAGAATTTATATTTGCATTATCAACTCAGATTGCACTTCTAAAAAGATGAACGGGCCGCACTAGCCGGATGAAATCGCGCGCATGTACATGGTATCATCTCGCTCACATTGCATGAAGATGACATGAAAGGATTTGCAATGTCACAATGCTGTTAGGTCTCATTTTTTGTTATTAACAACATTTGAATGGGAGAAAACGGTTGCACGCCAATTTTATTAATTGGAAGAGTTAGTGTACCTGTGGCATGAGGCTTGCTTGAGAGTAGGTGTAAACATTTTATATGGAACCAAAAAAGCCAGCGCTCTAGCTCAGCTCTGCTCTTAGGGGAACAAACAAAAATATCTGCTGTAGGTTGCTTGTCATTATATAATTTTATATATATTGGTTGTGGGTGTTCTAATAAAACAAAAGCTGTTTTAAACTGATTTAAATTCAACCTGTGTTGCAAACAGTAGGCAATATTAACTTTGGCAAGAATCAGGAAAATAGGCTGAAAATATCCAGAATTATGTTTTAAGATTAATTTCCAAAATTGTTGCCAAGCTGAACTCAACAACCTTTGCTGGAAGTATATGTCAAATCCATCCCAAACAATGTTTAGGGTCCATGAAGCAGGACGTTTACTATAATGTTGCATGATTCCTGGGTGATTAAGCCTTTTAAATGCTCCAAAAAAAAAATAAATAAAGGAAGACATTTGGGGCTGCCTAAAAAGCTGCTTTAAAATGTCCAAGAAAAATGGAGAGGGAGCACTTTCTAAATCCCCTGTGAGGTGGATATTGCCTTTAAGACATAGCTGTCAGCTGTGTCAAAGGTGCCTTCCTGTCACATATAAGTGAACTCTGAGTCTGCCAAAATTACCTTTTGATGGAATCTTCACCCCATAATAATCCTATTCAGTCAAACAATCAGTCTCCATATAGCTTAGAGTGTGAGTGAACCTAAACTGTCAGCATTCAATTAGGCAAAGATTTTGATCTCCCCCTGGCACAGCTTGTCAAGCTGAATAATATAGCCGTCACCCCTGAAGGTGAAAACCGTCCGCTGCGTGGATGGAGACCTATTGTCTGGAGGGTTGATGCAACAGGCTAAAGTGAGTTAAGGCCTTCACACACACACATACATCGATGCACCCCCCCTCTCTTCACCACTCGTCCTCCTCCTGTCCCCAGAGAGGGTATTTTTCATGCTTTCAAACCACCCAGCAGTGACAAGCCTCTGACAACCCCTGCTTACTGTGACACCTTTGTGGGTCCAGAGGAGGTTTCCACCACAATGCCTCCTTTGACGGGCATTCTTGAGAGAAAACACACATTATTCTGCCATAACGCCCTATTTGATTGATTGGCACAGTCAAACTTTTTGGAGCGAGAGATGGCACAGAAGGCTTTGACTCAGATTTATTTATTTTTTAAGGAGTCCCATTGAAAATGTATGGATGGATGCTGGAAGGTTTTTGATGTTAATCCCAAATAGTAGAACTACTCCATGAAAAACTTTTATTTGCCAATACCAAGTCATACAGACTTGTCTCGGAAGTCACTGGGTTTCGTGAATGGGTTCTTGGCTAGATGTCTGTAATAAGGTCTGTGGTTAACACAAGCTTAATTACAAGTTGGAAGCTTAGTGGTGGTGGCGTCGAAGTCATTCGACCGTGGTGTACTTTTACTTCTGGCGATTGCATTTACGCTTCAGAAATCATAAAAGTGGTGCTCATTTGTGAAGATTATCTTGCAGAACAAAACATGTAAGTATCATAAACATTTCTTTGACATAGAAGTTATTTTCTGCAATAACACAAAATCCAGTGGAAAAGTCCCACTGGCTTTTTGTCGAGGGAACCAGGGCGATGCTAACTTCCGGGTTGACAAAATATCATCCCTGCAGGACTCTATTTTGCTGTAATTCTGGGCTGACTGACAGGCAACTCTGTAGTAGACGCTGCAGTAAAGACATATTTGTCTCGTTTGTACTTATCAGGAATTTATTTCCTCTGTGGAAGCAAAACATGTTACACTAGTCGTCGGTAAAGTCCCGAAGGTTCAACTGGCCCAACTTCAGACTTTTGCCATGGGCTAACTCTAAAAGTCCCTTTAAATGGACTTGAAGAAACTTGCTGTCCTAGCAACATTAAGGCTACAAACAACCCATAATTCAACACTCTCTGAATGCGCAACTGGCTAGTCTTCAAATACAATTCAACCCCCTCTTTTTCAATGTAATAACTAGAAAACCATACTGTCCTATATTCAGGCCAATACAGTTAAAAAGGCAAAAATCATTTGAAGCATGAGACAGGACGTGTTTGTCCAACCACACCTCTCTGTTTTGTGTGCGGTACAATTAAAAACATTCTCAGTGAATTAAATTAAATTAAGTAATAATTATGTTTCCAACAGAACATATTTGGGAAAACAATTTATTAGTATACAAGTGTAATTCAGGGAGTCGGGGAGATAGAGTGGACAGATATGACAGATAATGCGACAACTTGTCAACAAAAATGGGGATCATGTGCATAGATCTTACAATAATTTCATAGTAAAATTCATGAACGGTTAGTTCATGAATTTTACTAATGTTTCACCAATGTTTCATTTTGAAATGTTCCAACAGAATATTATTAAATTCAAAGTTGCAGCTGATGGAGTGGTTTACGTGGAAACAAATGAGAGCAATGAAAGTCCTCAGCACTGAATGCATTTTGCTTCATTCGTTAACCAGACTGCTTATCCCGAAGGGTCGCAGGGGGGGGCTGGAGCCAATCCCAGCTGACATTGGGCAAGAGGCAGGGAAACACCCTGGACTGGTCGCCAGTCAATCGCAGGGCAGACAAACAGACATTTAGGGGACACACCACATTCATACACCGATGGGGACACAGTTGCCATGCCGGCCTCCACCGGGGGCACCTCTGGGTTCAGTGTCTTGCCAGGTAACCAGGGACACTTCGACATGTGGACAGCGGGAGCTGGGATCGAACCACCAACCGTGGGGTTAATGGACAACTGCACTACCCCCTCAGCCTCAGCCTCAGCCTCAGCCACAGCCACCCCCTGCATTTTGCTTCTGGTCTTTATTATAGTCTGTGCATCAAACCACGATTCTTTGGAAACTTTCTCATTATTTTTCAAGTTTCCTGGGCTCTTCATCTTTGAGCCGTTTAACTAATGTCCTGTCCACAGAGATAACCTGTAGCTGTACACTGGAGTGGTGTTGTTTGTGTCAGAGGGCAGCGCCTTGCCTTCACAAAGAGGCCACGTCGGTTTCAGCTGACTGCAGCTGTGGCACTCGCCATGTGTAGCTGGGAGACTGGATACCTGCTACACAGCATCTCGCTCACTGAATCCATCTCTCCCTCTCCTTAAGCCCTGCACGGGGACAGTCTCCCAAGGTCAGTCAACCCACCACACACACACATACACACACCTATTCTCCCTCGCTTCCCACCGCTGACAACCTTTCCCGTGAAATCGGGAATGGGCATGGCCGTGAAGTCGTCGTTCACATGAGGTAAGACATGGGTGAAATGCCAGCATGACATCCCAATTTGTTGTCATGGCAACCCGGGAGACTTGATGATAAACCTGGAAGCAAAGACACAAACACAAAAGCAGGAATAACAAAATCGTTAAAACGAAACAAATGCTTGTGCAAAATGTGGCACGAAGGGACCGTGTGGTGGAGAATCTGCTGAACGGAAAAAAGAAAAGGAAAGAAAAAAGAGCAGCTGCTGACAGCTGGTGCCTTTGGGGGAATCAAGTGGAAGGGGGCATGTTTCTGGACCGCAAAATGTGAGGCAAGTACTTTGACATTTTCCTCAAACCAACATTTGATGACTTTTACCCCAAGCAGAGGACACTGCAGACGTTTTGGTTGAGTCCTCCTCCTCCTCCTCCTCCTCTTCCCCCTCACCCACTACCGAACCTCCCCCACCCTGCCTCAACATATTGCACCTGTTCAATTATTTAGCTGCTACTCTGTGGTTCGGTCCTGAGCTGCAGCGAGGCTGTACCTGCCGATTAGAGCGGGGACTTGTCACCAGAGCTGGCCAGATATCTCCGTCTTGTCGTTGTCTGAGAGAGAGAGGAGATGCCTTTGGCCACATTACGCAGGAGAAAATGTCATTACCTCATTGCAGCCTTGTCATTTCCTGCCTTTGGTCTCATAGGGCCAGCGAGGATTTGTATGAGTGCGAAGGTGTGTGTGCAACTCGGTCACCGAACACAAATGCATAAGGTCTACACAGCGGTGAGGAGATGCTCTTGGGGTTTTTGATGGTACACTAATATGTTTGGATCTCAAAAGTTGCCTTTTGTTATGACAAATCCTCCAATATCCAAGTATTGTGTTCCTCAACAAGACAAGACAATGTAAAGACATTTAGATTTTGGAAAACTAAAGCTCTCCTTTAAAACCATTACTGTTATAATAACTGATCATTTTACTTGCATGAAATTCAGTGGAATATTTAACTTCGTTGAAGGTAGGGCTTTTTGTAAGACAGCCACTTGATCAGTTCTGCATGCCATATGTAATCAAACTGAATTTTATTGATCATGTCAGAAGTCTGAAAAATCAGAAATAGATCACTTTTTTAAAAAATAGACAGGCTCCATATCATTTGATTTGAGGATACAATTTTACAATATGCCTTGTTAGCCATTTTTAGTGAGTGAAAATGCTCAGACACAAAAGAATATCTGGTTAAAACCTTATGTATCCTAGTTTGTGTCTGTAGGCATTTAAAAAAAATTTCCACAGTTATTTGCAGACATTTGCTCTTGTGGTCTTAATGGGCATTTAACTTGTTGATATTTTCTGCAGGGTGCAACGATCTAATGGTAAATCAAGCAGAAATCATGAAGAGTCCATCTTTTCTCCCACTGGGGGGCACTGTTGAAGCAAATACAACACCTAATCTGCCTTCACTGTCTGTGAACTTGACCAGAGCTCTGCCTTGGTCATTTTTTGGGGGGTGGGGGTACCGTCTTAAACTACTATTTGTACCAGGAACAGCTGGAGTAGCAAGGTCTCCATTTTCCCAGCCGTTCTGTGTTTGGTTGGGGCCAAGGGCTTAAGAAAAGGATTGGAGATGGAGAGTTATGAAGTAAGCATGGTTGCTTGTGTGTGATTTAACCTAAGAATTTTCCACGTTCGGCAGTTTGTTTCCTCCTGGACCGTATTTACTGTGTGAATATCTGTCCTCCATTTCAGTCATAGATATGCAAATCACACGGGAGTTATTAATCTGAGTGTCACAGGGATTATGCAAATGACTAAGACCGGCAAGAGACAGAGAGGGAAGAGAAGAGCCTGGATGTCAGCAAACTTGTGTTGGAGATAGTTTTGTTTGAAGGGGTTGGATCGTGACTGCGATCTTCGTCCCCTTGTTCCGACCTGATTCAGACAGTCCTGGTGAAAAGGTTGTCTTCATGTCGGGGAGATGTTCAGCGTGGAAGGAGTTGAGGCCTGTCAGAGTAATGATGAGCCTGTTGTTTCACAGGGGAAAGCCAGACTACACGTTAATATTGATTTCCCTTTTGAATAGCTCAGCCAGCATTTTTGACGTGCAGCAGATGTCAACACGACAGCTCGCGCCAACATTGGGAACCTGTGTGAATATAAATACACAAACGGAAATAGAAAATGAAATCTTGATGGAAGATGGTTTACATCAAAACACTGTCTTGAAATCTTTACAGTGCCAAATCATTTTGTCTCGGTTTTACAAATTTCATCTTGATCACAGGTAACATTTTCATAAAATGTCCCACAGTTTCCCAGCATGAAATTGGATAGATGGTGACTGGTAACATATTAGGTCATTTGGCATTTACAGGTTTGAAACACAGTTGCAGGCTATCAATACCCAAATGTTTGCTGGGATGGAGTCAGTTAACAAATACGCTGGTACTAATATTATGCTGTAATGTCTTCCCATATTACTTTAAAGTGGCTATACTCAATATTTTTTATCTTAATAATGAATCGCATGACTACTTGTCATGCGATTCATGAAACCACAGAGATTAATCACCTGACTGTGGGGTTTCCCTCAGCTCTACAGAGCATTTAAGCGTCTTTCAGCTCATTGTTTTGGCTTTCTGTGTCTCATCTTTACTGTTTTGTTTCTCTCTCATTTTCAGCTATAAAAGCTCTGATAACCCACTGTATGCTGCCCAGCACCAAACAGCAGACAGACAATGTTAGCGACTAGCTGGTGACCATAGTGAAGCATTTAGCCGCTATGTTGCTCCCTGCCAGACGTGTGTACACATGCAACTGTTTGCTAACATTAGCCACATCTGACCATAATGTGTCAAATGTGTGTGGTTTTCAGTTTGTTGTGAAGTTCTCCCTCCAAGTGGCCATATTTCTTACCAATGACCTCACCATTTAGCAACAAAATAATAATACTTTTACAGAACCGCTCATGATGACACAGCAAGTAGCCATTTATGCTAGCAAGTTGACAGAAACACAACGCCAAATGAATGCTAATGTTGCTCCACATCTGCTGGATGTGTAAATAGGCAACTGTTTGCTGTAAAAACTGAGGAAGGGATAATGTCGCAGCTTGTTTAAACTGCCCCCAAGTGGCCAACAAAATCAATCATTGTTGACTGTTTTGGACCAGAAAAATCATAAAAAGGTTGTAGCGACTCCAAAAACAACCAAAGGTTCGCCCAGAGAGTGAACTGGGCAATATGTGACGCGCTAATAAAAAGAATGATTCACTGAGATCCGAAAGTAAGATAATTTAAGTAACTTTTATTAAATGAAAAATAATACTCCTCATAACGTGTACAACCCTAGGATCACCATAACCATAATTAACAAAAATACGACGTGCACACTCTCTTCCTCCAACACCCAGATGCCCAGGTGCTGAAATTAACTACGAGTGTCACCGCCCATATCCACGTGAACCTATTCCCAATTATCCTGGTGATTCTAATAATAAATACCAATCACAAACCAACAGAATAAATCAATAGTCAAAATATAAACAATCCCAAACTCATAACCCAAATGAACAAAGGTTGTACTAGATATAATATTTACAAAAGTAGACATCAGTCTTGCTGCAACTGGAAAGGGTTACTCATTCTCTATATTTTTAAATCTTTCCTTTAAAAAAAGAATATGTTAAGAGGTAAACAGAAATTATTAACTATTTCCCTCAAAGGTTAAAAATGCCTTGTGATATGGTATACTGTATGTCATACTGTGAGTGCCACATCCCTGCTTTTGAAGACCACCGCTACTCCTTATAGCCTGTTTCCACTTGTCCCTAATCTACCTGTGGGACTTAACAGATTGGAAATAGATCACATGAGGAAAGCTCGGTACCTGCCAGTGATTCTTTCCCGCCCTGGTGGACTATTATTGGCAGGTTCTGGGGCCCTGCCACGAAGGTTGAACGAATGCATTTCTGCAGATGACTGTGAGGCAAGGCAAGATTGAATTCTCACTCCCTTCCGCCTGTGTGTGTGGTGGGAGAAACGGGTGAGTCTCCTCGAAATAGGCAGTGATAGATGAGGTACATGGAAGAAGACAGCTAACCCTGCTCTCCAGCCTGGCTGAATCAGGAAACT
The DNA here is from genome assembly GCA_036023855.1 of Gadopsis marmoratus. Lineage (NCBI taxonomy): Eukaryota > Metazoa > Chordata > Actinopteri > Centrarchiformes > Percichthyidae > Gadopsis > Gadopsis marmoratus. The sequence goes on from JAVQJF010048759.1 coordinate 69,496, forward strand.
GTCTGCCAACTAAATGCCTCTCCCTCCCTCCCTCTCTCACGCTCTCATTATAATTTTCTCCCTTTCCTCTTGGCCTCCTCTCCTCCTCTGCTTACGAATCAATCGTTTTGTTAGTGCTTACCAGACAACAGATCTTTAGTCATTATGAGATTGTGCTTTATATCACTACTTAATGAGCACCACACTCTCATTCCAGGCAGCAGCTAATGGTAAAAAAAAAAAAAAAGCTCCACTTTCTTCCACTTCCTTTTGTCCGCGTGCGCGTGAGTATACATCTGAGTTAATTCAAATGTTTGCATACTGTAAATGCAACTTGATGTGATTGTCTTCTCTCAAAACAACAAGGTTCAAATCCTGGTTGAAACAAGATCTCAAGTGGCATGTACTCAGAACTGACCGTTTTCAATCTGTCCAGAGTTTCCCCTCACGATTGAATAGGTGTCACCTTAATGAGATGCTGACCCTAAACTAATTTAAATGGTGTGAATTTCACCGGAGCTTTAGTGTGCTGGCATGGTCTGAATGCTGTTGCAGAGGTTTTTCTTTGCGGAAATATTCCTGCTCACACATCAAGAGTGGATTTATAGCGTACTTGTCGGTACTGAAAGCATTGCAACACATTTCCTCTTATAGAAAAATCACTGTGAGTCACCAGCTATGGTCTCTTGGGTGGATGGTCAAGAGCCCAAGGCCCATTGAACCAGGCCAAAAGTCAGCTAATGGCAGGTGGTGGTCATATTTGACCTTTGACCTTTTTAAAGGTTCCTTGTTCCAACCCCCTTCCCCAAAGTAAATGTTGATTTTTGTCTTTTGGGCCGTGGCTCTGCTCAGGCCTCTTATTCCAGCCTTTGGGTGCTTCTTTATTCATTGCTCGGATAAATGTACATGACCCCTTAAAATAACAGGAGTTGCCCCAGAGGACACACTCGAGCGATGTGACATTCCAGCTAACCTGAGATGACTTTTAAAGAATGGATAAGTGAAGGACATGAGGAGGATGGAAGGAAATGATGGCAGAATGGCCGAAATTAAATCAGTGTAAGCAGATAGGTTAAGCAGAAAAGGTTACAGACAAAAAAAAACATTACATGACGTAAAAGAACCCCGTTCCTTTTTGGCACTGCTGCATGGAAGATTTCAGTCTTTGACTTGACAGCCTGTTTCTTTGGCTGGAAGAAGCGCTCGCTGTTTGTTGCCTGTATGCACACACTCATTAGTCCCCCGAAGTAGGAAGCTCTTTTCATAGTAATTGAGACATACACACTCGACTGCTCATCATTCCATAAACCACCTAAATGCAGTATTTGAATTTGCATTCCGCTAAAACAAGGCCTTCTGTCAAACACACAGACTCACTCATACACTCATCAAGGATTCCGTATTTAATCAGTGGACGTTAATGCTATACAAACAGTCTCTGTCAAATGCAGAGTTCCTAATTAGCCTATTGTGCAGTCATAATCACTTCAGAAATAAATTACGCTGAAGGTATTTCAGCGGGCTAATGACCTGCAGTGGTCCTCACAGCCACACTCGTCTACTAGTTGTCATGTTCTAAAAGGAGCAATGAATAGCACGTCCTTTGGTCTTAACCTCGTGCTCTGTGGCTCTGTGGTTAAATAATATACTTTATCTGTGTACACACCAAAGAACTAAGCTCAGCCAGCATGTGTTCAAGTGCTGTGTGTTATTTGGATTTCTGATGCTTGCTAGTAATGCTCGATATTTTGCTGCCAAATGAATGTGCTGTAATATTGCTTTTCATCTGAGCCCTTTGGTGGAATGTCTTCAATTGTACTTGTTTCATTTAGGATTGGCATATTGTTTTTGGTGTCGATCATTTCAATTTCCATCCGAGTGCATTGTTTAGCATTTATACTGCCTTAGATATGGTGAATGTGGTAGTGGATAGGGTGAATGTGGTAGTATATAGTATATTGTATATCAGTATATTGGGACAGTTTTGGTAATTCCATCTTGTGGAAAAAACAAAACAAAAAACTACATACGATACATCCCTGAAGGTGTCTACTGTCTTTATGTGAAGAAATTAAGTGTGTATGATAGTTTTACAAAGCATGACTCACCATTTTCTTGAAGTTTGATCAAAACTATGTTTCACTGACATGTTTGGTATTGAAATGGTGCATTCATCTAGCCTATTCATCAGTCTGGCCATCATCAACTCATTACATATGACATGAATTCATCCGAGCATTACAAAACACAGTGTATTCATCAATGTCCAACATTGTTTGGAACAGCGCCAACCTGCAAACAGTTATATTTTTCAGTCCGGCTCCACAGGACTTCCACTCCTCTGCTCTCTTTGGGTCTTTTTTGTCCCTGTACTTTCCTCCACAAATTCTCTTTAGTTTTTGCTTCTTTTGGGGTTGCCCCCCCCCCTTCCCCCCTCCCCCCATTCCCCTTGGCTCTGCTTCGAACATAATCAAAGTGTGTCTCACTTGTAAGGTAGCAGCTTGGAGGCTTGGATCTTTTTGGCTTGCTGGTGTTGGCATCATGTCAGCAGTGTGGATAGATGTGGAAGGAGCCACCGTGGGGTCAAAGGTGGCCAGCACATCCAGGTTAACTGTATGTCTTTGGAGGGTGGCCATTTGAGTCAAGCATTGTCATCTCTGATTTTGCCTCCCTGGACCAAATAAAGAAATAATTATTACTTTTATTGTGCTGTTGCCGCTGGTGTTGTTTTTACCCTACAGATCTTTTTCACAGCAGGCATTTTGACATGTCATGACACAACAAGCACAGGCGTACATTAATGAGGACCAGATTATATGTTGATGTGTGTCCTGTATGGTGCATGCTGGCTCACTGGCATTACTGACACATAATGGTGGAAGTACTCAAACCTTTTATGTATGCAAAAATATTAACGTTGGTATTATTTTATTAAATATTACGTAAGTATTATTAGCAGACTTATTTATCACCACCAGAATACACAATGGCGCCTTATAGAGAGTTACTTAATATAAATTACATTGTGAATTACTGATGCATTAACATGTAAGCTGCATTTTAATGCAGCAGCTGGTCCAGGGGAAGCTACATTCAACTTTATATAGGCCTACTGGTTGGTTAATGTACTGCATTATACTGTATTGTATTAACTGTAGATTCACATTTTCCAGACAAAAAAATAAACCAAAGTAACTAGAGTAGGCCTACGTATAGCAGTCAAATGCAGTGGAGTAAAACTAATAATAACTAATAATAATTAGTTAATAAGTAATAACTAATAATCCTGAAATGTTGAAGAACAAGTATAAAGTGGCAGAGCAGGAAATGCATACTCAGGTGAAGTACATGCCTCCAAGTTTAAATACAGTATTTGAGTAACTGTAGCTATTTCTAACCACTGTGCAGCCAATTATAAGAGACCTAATTGTATTACTTCCACCTGTGCTGTTCCCGCTGTGACATAATTGTCTGCTGCCGCCAAGCTCCCCTTCATCAACTGATGTCGTCATTGTCGGATTTGCCTGCGAAGTGACTGAGTTGAGAAGGATCGGTTTTCCCATCAGCACCTCCGGCTAAACATGAATGAACACGATGCTGTTCTCTAACGCGCAAGTAATTAATAAGCCAGATTGTATTTGCCTGAAAACAGGTGTGGGCGGCTGTGGCTCAGGAGGTAGAGCTGTTGACCTTCAGCCCGGTGGCTGGTGGTTCGATTCCAGTGGGCAAGACACTGAATCCTAAGTTGCCCCTTGGATTCACATTGAAGGCTGAGCGCTGCTCCAGGCAGTGCTCAGGAGGAAGGATGGCAGGATGGGATAAATGCAGAGGACGGGTTTTATTGCGGCATGTGTATCCTCATGTTTGACAATAAAGACCTTAGGGGTCCTGTATTATTATGTTATGTCCACTCCCTTCGTAATTGGTGCTCATGACTGATTAGTATGAAGCGGGAAACATGGCGTCATGGAGAGTTAGCACGAAATGTGTAATTGAGGAACATTAGGCCTACTGTTCATTGCTTATTTTGTCGAGTTGAATTTGATATCTTGGAAGTCAGAGTTGCGTCATGTGTACAGCTGGTGTTAGCTTAGTTTACTCTGTCCTTCTAAATGAAAATTCACTTTGGGTGTTGCTCATTGTTTACTGCGGTGGTCTCTGAAGAAAGGTGGCAGAGGGAGAGCAGGAGTTAGCTAAGGAAGGAAGGAAGGAAGGAAGGAAGGAAGAGCTTAAAAGCTGGTTGCTAAACACCATCTGGCTTCCAGGTAAAACATGTGTGATTTGTACAAGCAACTAGTTCTAGACACTTTATTTCCCATTCAAAATTTATTTGCAGTTTATGTACCATAAAATAAATATGTTAAATATAGCCTATATGATTCTGTAAGTGAGTTTCATTTGTAGCATAATGAGACCATGCCGTCCTAGTTGATACAGTAAGAAAATGGGTGGTGTTTGAAACCTAGATCTTCAGTTGTTCATCCAGGTACGTTAAAGCACTTGATAACATTTAACTTGATAAATTAAAACGGACAGTTATCAGTCTATTAATATATTTTAAAAAATACAATGTCAGACATTTGAAAGAAATTCATGAAAAAAAGATTCCCCAGAGGCCAAGGTAAAAACAAAAAGAAAGAATTGTTTTGTCAGACAAACTTCTCACATTCATTTAAGATTGGCATTATTTGGTTTCTAAATTTGGAGTTTATAATTTTAGCTTCCTTCCCAGTGTTGTTTAGCGGCCTAAAAATCAAACATTGTCATTTTGCATGCTGGATGACATTTGTGATTCTGGCCACTGACTAATCTGTTGAGAGGCTGTTTCAGCACGATGTCATTTGTCAGGAAATCGTTAAGAAGTTTTGACAAAATGCGCTAAAATGTTTGTCTAATTTTGAGTGATGAAAAAAAAAACAGGGTTCACGTATATTTGAGTGGTCTGTGTCAATTTCACCCCCATACCACAGAAGTGACAAACCAACGTGGGACTTGTGTTTACACCGCTTGCTTGCGATAAAGCAGTGAACTCTGATCTGAGTTGCAGCTGATGGATCTTTGTCTGGTGTGATTTAGACTAAAGAATTTCAACTAAAAATATCACACAGACTCCATTCCTTCTGCGCCATAATCACCAATAAAGATTCATTTAATCTAGATTTGTTCTAGTTAGTTTAGCAAAATGAGGATTAGAATGAGTTAACCCAGATAAAGGAGAGCTGTTGCACAATTAAATTCATCTCCATTTAGTAAATGAAAGTCCACTGATGTAAGCCAAAATTAGATGGAGATGCTTGCTTACACCAGTTAAAATAAATCAATTATACATTTGCATGCTGTTGGGTCCTAGTAAGTATAAATGGGAGGGAAACGTTACGTTTTGGATGTTCTGTATTCTTTATCAAAATAGTCCATCTTTTGCCAGCTAAAAACCAAGTTAGCCTACTCATGATGGTTCTGCAGAGAAGCTTTCTCTGAGAAAAACGTGTTGGCTGAGTCAATGGCGCTATATGGCCAAATATAAAAAAAACAAAAAAACACACTGTCTGCCAAACTGGCACTGTTTTAATGGGTCAACCAGTGATTTAAAGCTTATATAAAAAGGGAAAATGGAGAGATAAAAAAGGATGCAACAAGTGTAAGATGGGAGTTGTTCATCACAGGAGGAGGAGGGCCCTGGAAGAGAGTACAGCTAACAGCTACCAGCCATTTTAGAAAATTAAGTTGTAAAGTGTAAGTGTCAAGGTAATATGGCTCATACTTTAAAATTCTAGTACAACGTTCTTGTGCAGCAGAAATTTGATCTACATTTAAAGTAAAGAGGTTTAAATTTAATCTTTACAAATTTTAAGCTTATACGTTTTAAAGTTTGGTGTAACAATACAAAGTTAATACATGATTTAGTCAGGTTCAATGGGCTACTGAACACAAGGTTTACGTGTGACAGGTATGCATACAGGCACCAGGTAAGTCCGGGGTAACACTTTCTGGCTAAGTAAATTGCAGGCATGCTAATAAATCAAATCAGTTTCTGAAAATATGCAATTGTACTCGATATTAATGCAACCTAGGATGCGTTTACAAGACAAAGGGTTGGTTAGCTGATTAGGTCCAATTGTTAGCTTGCAAGCAAGGCATCATTTGAACACATCAGACAGATATATCACTTATGAAATTGTCAATCAACAAACCGCACAAAAGCTGCAAATGAGCTGACTGTAGGTTAATTGTGCTCAGATTTAGAACTTCTTCATGACCACCTACGTGTGTGTTACACTACTACATACTAACTTTTGTTGGCAGAAAGAGGATGTTCTTGTGGAAGCAGCTGAGACGTGCGCTACATATGCCTGGACGTTTCTACCACGACATGGTACAGCCAGTTTTCATTCTTTTACGCACACATGCTCCACTTCAAACACTGATTGCGCGAAAAGATAATTTAATTTCACACCAAGGATTTTTATCACCACTTGCCGCTGACCGACACTGCCATTATGGTGCTGATGATAATCAATCTGAAATCAATTAGGCAGTAATTGCTGTGTCAATGGGGGTGGCTGGTTAAATATTGATAAGTGTCTAAAAGGCCCATCAGGCTCTATTGACAGCTCAGGGAGACAGACAGCACTGGTTCAGCTGAGAGGGGAGGGAGGAGTGATGGAGCGATAGCCTAGGGGCACGGGTCATATTCTCTACTCAAGCTGGCCACTTTGGTAATCAATGCAAACTCGCTCTTTCTCTGGCTGCAAGCTCTGTTCATAACCTTGATATTATTGTTGGAAGTACCTGCTCCAGAGTTCTGAAACTATCTAGACCCGAACCTTGATAAGAGAAGAAATCAACCTTCAGTGCTCAAGACAGCACTCAAAAACACGACTAACGGCAGTGTTTTTATTCTTGTTTTTTGTAGCTAATTGGCAAATCAAAGACGCAGACATTCCAAATTCAGTATCTCAGTAACAGTAATACTCCACAGCAATATGGAATATTTAGACTCTTTAACCTAATATACTGTGCACAAGCAATGCAATAGCAACGCAATAGCAATGCCAATGCAAGGTGCGTTCCTCGCAATCAAGACGTAATGTCTTGTGCAAATCCTTGTGCAGCATTCCCTTGTGTGGATTAATGGTTTAAAACCTCAGACTCAGCCATGGTGAGCTGCTCTGCCCAGGTTTGCAATGTAAATTTGCTATTTGCAGTGCGAGAGTGTGCCATACGCGCCATCAACACTATCTGTGCAAAGAAAAAGCAGAGATGCTTTTAAGCTAAAGCATTGTTATTTAGTCTTCAGCATTACTTTGACATTAGTTATTATAGCTTTATTTACAGCAAAAATGTAAGTGTATGAGTTTCTTAAATTGTGATGCGTAGCGCAGGATTTGTGCACCTGCAATGGAGAATTTGAGAAGGTGTAACTGCTGTTGTGTTTGTAGGAGAGAGAAAAAACTCTATAGGTTTCCTAATTTGTAAAGCATTTTTCTCTGTGACTTCAAATGTACTGATACGCATGTGTGACTATTTTCTACAGCTACAAACTCCACTGTCACAGGTGCTCATGTGTTTTGCTCTAAGAATACCTTCATACCAAACTGTCAGTTAAAACATTTTGTGTAAATGCAGTTTTCATTTGACAGCAGTAACATGTTGATATATGGAAGATGCAGGATATTAACCTATTCAGGGCTAGCCCAAAATAATGTCGTCCGTTCCAATATCTTTCAGTATAAACTGACCTGAAAATATTAAATTTCAGCGTTGGCGTTGAAACCCATACCAGCATCATAGTCCATGCCGCTTGCAGTTTGAGTTACACTGAGTCTGAAGCTTGAGAGGAGATGAGCAAGGACTTTGCCCTAATTATCATGCTGTCTAAACTCGCTGTGTCGGTTAAATGGTGTTTGCAACAGGTGCAACCTCTGGCTGCTTATAGCAGCTACTTCACGACACTCCCAATCAGCTTGATTGATTGGATCCTAAGCCACTCCCTAACTCTGATTGGCAGCTTAATGGCAGGGGGGGAGGAGAATAGATAAAGGAGACAGGGCATTTTATGGTACTAATCCAAAGTAAGTTTTTGTTCTTAAAGTGTATGTGTGGCAGTGCCTCAGTTGTTGGTCTGCAATAAAGGCAGCATGAGACAAATATTCATCCATAATAATCTGTCTGGGCTCTTTTGTTCGGGTTTCCCAAAACTGCCACATCTATCACGATTAGGTGACTGGTGGAGCCCAATTCCCCCTTAAAATGAATCAATCTCACTGAATGCTTCCAAGAACTGATGTCGACCGTCCAAGTCAGTTGAGATATAACCAACTCTGACAAATATTCAAGGCTCATACCAAACCACTGATTAGACAGCTTAGTGATCCATCTTCTGAAGACAATACTGACAGGCATGTTAGCATCCATCTGCATTTGTTTCTCATAGGCAGTTAATACCATTAGCCTTTTGAGAAGGCGATTAGCCGATGGTTTTCTATAAATCTTTTACAAACATAAATAAAGACAGGTGGTTTCCAACTTTAGTGTCTTCTTTGATGCTGACCCTTTGTGTTCTTCTTTGTGTTTGACTCCAGAGATGTTTAAATGCAGCCTCCTGTCATTAAGGCTTCTACATAGAGTACTTTCATACAGTAGAGCAGCCACTAAGCAGTTTTGTGAAACGTTCTTACTGCTTTAAATGGTAACGTTCTTGATTCGATTCTTTGAATTGCAGGCATTTGACAGTGCACTTTTCCAGCTCTCATCTTCATCTTTCATTCCATTAAAATGTGTTGTTTTCATATAATGTCCTTCCGTTCAGTGATAAATAGGATCTTTATTGTTTTTCATCTAGGTAACAGTGTCCCAATGCAGTAAATTGTTTGTAATCAGAGAATTAAAAGAGCATTTAATCTTAAAAGGCTTGTCGTGTGGAATCACTTTGATGTGAGTTAATTCAATATGAACGTAACCTGAGGGCACTTAAGATGGAGATTGGGGTTGCGATAAGATGTGCCTTTGGAATACTAGCGCCGAGTCGGCACACCCAGTGAAGACTAATCGTGTAAAGGAAATCTTTTCCTTGAACCCTTCCCGAGAATATGAATAAGATGAATTAACAGCGGCTGATTGCATGCCACCACAGGACTTGTGCCAGAGCTTGCCTGTGTGTACTAGCAGAATTTTGAATAATAGAAGCCCCCTGTTAAATTAATCAGAGGTCAGTCTTTGGAAATATTTTAGAGTTTGTGTCGTTTTTATTTTGGAAAATGGCAATATAACAGTTATTATTGCCAATTCAGAAAATCTGGGAGAATTTGTGCATAACACTGTCCCACCACTTCATACTGTTGAAGTGCTTTAGGCAGCTATGCCCCTATTTGTTCTGCTTGTTAGTGGCTGTGGTTGTACTGGGCATCTTGCGAGGTGAGTGTGTGCAACAATAATAGCTAGTGTGTGTGGGATAGTGAAATGAAGCTGCGTGCTCAGCAAACCTCCAAGGTAAATAAATATTTAAAAAAACCGAATGAAGTGATAACTTTAGGGGGCTGTAAATACAGTTTTCAGTCCACAGTTGAACGAGATGACAGTAATATTTTGGTAGGATTGTAGATCAACAATGAGTCAATAATTACTTGGCCAGAGACTTCAAAAGTAGTCCGATTTCTGGCCAGATTTCTAGTTTTTGCTGTAGAAGAAAAACTCAGTTTCCATTAAAATGTCAGCATGGTCCCAATAACCCCCCCCCTCTCCACAGTATTTTGAATTGCTTCATGATTGCGCTTAATGGTTTTGCTGTACCTCTGCCTAATACGCTAGTTAAATAATGTTTTTGTGAAAATGTTGGCAAATTACTTCATTTACTGACCAGTGAAGCCCAAGGGAGGCAGGAGGGGGCTTGGCAGTCTTGCATAGGAGGGCTAGGTCTATAGATATTGTGGTACTTACTGCTGTCTACAACTCTATAAGGTTCATATGTCATTTTTTTTCTAATGATCTGAAGTGTAAAAATACAAACTAAACACGAATAAACATATCATGTGTACAATATTTTGTAAATGTCTTACAAGGCTTAGACTGGTCCAAGCTGCCACACAAATAGACAGTTTACTGAATCACATTAAATCGCATTAAAACAATCACTGGGCACCAGAGGCACAGGAGGAACGTTGACATGAGATGTAAAATTGAAGCAGACTGACTTCTGCAAGACCGGCCATTTGGTACAATTCAAATTAATCCACTAACTCTCCACGGGACGGCTGTTAGCACCGCAGCCATTCACGCAAACTTACTTGGCCAAGGACACCAGCTAAGAGGAATTTAATCAACGTGATGGATAACATTAGTCTTCACAACTCTTGCGGCAATTCCCACGTTAACCATTCGAGACGACAGTACTTTTCCTTCCAAATGTTCCTGGCTGTTTTCTGCTGGCAAGTGATAAGTTAAAGTAGAACCTAAAGGCAGTGAAAAAAGTTGAGGCATTGCCATCACGGCGGTGGAACAATGAATAACAACAAAAATGCACCTGGCCGCTGCAAAAAACTCGCTTTTGACTGGAACTGTGGAACAGTGCCACTGAGCAGCCTCTTTGTGACATTAAAGAGCGATAACCACTGAGTTCTAGAGATATATTATTTTGCCTTTCAAGTCTGTATTTGTAGACATGAACAACTTTCATTCAAAGCCAGAAAGCAGACAGTCAATACTTTGATGATGTGATGCAGATACAGCAAATGTATCTCCGCTATATATCATTACAAAAGTGACTGTTTTGACATAACTGTGCAAGGATGGACTTCACATACTTTTCACCTAGGGGTATTGATTTATAGCTTCCTTTTCAATACAAGTGAAATGTCCTAGAACACCATAAAAGCATTGACTAGTTATCAGTGGATATTATGGATTTATCTCACATGCATGATTATGCAATGAAATTGCCTTTAATGTTTAGATTTTTGGTGAAAACATTTTAATTTCCTTTTTCAGAGTTTGGTTTCTGCTCAGTTCAATCTGAAGCGGAATAGAGACACATTTGGCGCTCATGCTTCTTCAGTGCAATAAATCCTGTTATGGATCATCATAAATGCCTCTTGAGTTATAGTTAATCCCTGACTAGCAAGAAATGCAGCCTTTTGGGGTTCTTGAAGATCATATTCTATCACCACCTTATTTCACACATAGACAATGCAGTGCACGATGATGACATGACCGTAATGTCCCCAGAATGACTGGGGGAGTGGGCATAAACAGGCTACCTCATGCTCATAAAAGCCAGTGTGTGGCCCATATGTTCGCCGCCTGCCCACAGTGTGGGCGGGGCAGATATTCACTGAGGGGTGGGGGGTGTTTGGTGGCAAGTAGGGAGCTGTTTTAATCAAACAGCCCCTCCAGCTGTTGCCCACCAGGTGAACTGCAAACTGTCTTCTTTTGACACAACGGGCCACTGAAGGAGAGAGGCTCCTTGCATGTCAACTGTTCTTCGCTGTAACGTGCAGTTGTGCTGTGCTTTGGCAAGGCTGCAGAGGAAGCAGTACGCAGGGCAGAGGGCTGCATAATTGCAGTACTGTGTAATCATGGGAGCTGACAGAGGGCTTTTTTTTTTTTTTGCTGTCACAGGTCGCCTCCTGCTGTGCTGCGTGCAATAGCAGGCAACCATACTAAACTGATCGGGTGAATTTGCATCAGGGCTGTGCTGCTGTGTGGTATCATGCAAGCAACTATTCCCTCCAGCCTACCATCTGACATTCAAACAGGCAACAATATTTTGGAGTATATTTAGAAAATCATTACAAAACAGAAGTCTAACATGTCTTGACAAATATCACGTGTTACCATCTGCAATTGTTGGCACCGGGGATGCAGTAAAAATGTGAAAACTCGAATGAATCGCAATAGCATGAATAACGACAAGGAAATTCCATAGAAGTGGCTTGCAGTACAAAGGAGTCCAACTGTAAGTTATCTTGACATTCACGTGAAACCCAGCAGTCAGCGTGGCAGAGAACAAAGACAACATGAGGAAAACACTGAAGGAAAAAAACACGGGCCTGTCATGAATATTAATATTTGCAATTGTTTTGAGTCTGGTGGTCTCATTCAATGGAGCAAAAAGTGTGATTGACAGCCGGATGGCAATGGCGCGCCAATCAATCAACCACTTGAATGAGCGGTATTCCCAATACCATATGCTGCGTACGTGTAGGACACCGCACTGTCTCTTGGACGCACTACCATTCTGCATTTTTTATAATTTAATTTGAATGACTAACAAGACCGACCAAACGGGTGCTTGTAAAAAGGGCTGAATATTCAGTGAATATGTGTTAATGCATCATTTTATGGAAATTAGGCTCTGAGCCAAGAGGCAGCAGATTTATAAACACCTGTTTGCTTTTGATGTTTTGCCATAAACTCGCAGCCATTTAATTTCGCAAGACTTTACTTTTACTTGAGGGACATGCAGGGCTACTCAGAAAATAATGAACTGGGAGAAGGAGCAGTATGTGTTGACTCAAACTATGTCTCTAATGAGGTAATGGATCTATAGAAGGCACATTACAAGGATGATAAAATCATTAACTGATCTATAGTGGAGCTTTTCCTGAAGAAGGAAGGGAATTCTTCTTTCTCGCCACCAGAGAAGTGAAAGTCTGTCCCATGAAATATTCAAAAAGCTGTTTTTCCCTAGGATAGTAATTTATCATCTATATATAGTCTCCTTTTTATCACTCTTCCTGGATCGTGGATGATTCCTGATTCCGGCGAGGCTTTTTTTTCCCCCCCAGACTTCAATGATGAGAAGAATGCCAGATGAATAAAATATTCAGCTGCCTATTTAGTCATGGTGGCGGTGCAAGTGTGGGGGGGCATCTTGTAAGTAACCATAAATAACCAGTGAACTACAGCTAAACATAGTTCAGGCAGTCAAATTGTGATCTCAGAGCAAGTATAACAGTGGACGGATATAGAATGGGAGTAGAGCCTGTAGTGATTAAGTGTGCAAGAGGCTGTAGCAGTAAAGATGGAAATATTAGACAATCTTGTTAATACCTGAGGGCCAGACAAAAATGAATTACATACTAACAGGAGCTGAGTGCTAAGGTAATCAACACCTCCACATGGGGCGGAAAGTGTCTCTGGGCTCTGAGCGTTTTCTGAGAAGTGATCCCAGAAGGAAGCTGTACAAATGACTCATTTTCCATCAAACCAACTAGCACCATATTCACACGCACGTTATTTTAAAGACAAAAGTCTGTGAAAAGCAAAGGTTCTGATTATTCTACTCATGTATAACAGCTGATACACTGATATAATTGTATATAATGCCTGCACCCACAGCACTGTGTTTCATAGAGGAGGGGGGATTATTGAAACGATTTCTTTTCATCTTGTCTTCAGTGCTGTAGCTTGCAAAGGTTTGGGATGGGCAGAACAAGGTACCTTCAAAGGGCTTGGAAGGCTTTGATGAGTCCACTTCCTCTTCCTCATGGTTCAGGTCTGTGGCCTTTACTTGCTCTAAGGAAAACAAAGTCCTTCCTTGAACTGGTAATCAGCTCCTGGAGGAGGAGACCTTGAGCCAAATGAAGGACTTCAGGAAGGAAACCACTATATATGACATGTGGTTTCACTGTGTGACTTCTGATGCTCTGATCTCAATGTACTGTCTCTCTGTGAAATTAAGACAGTGGTATTATCTTTCATTAAAATGGATGCCTTTGCACTTTGTTTTTGTCCTTATGAGTCATATGGGAATTGCAGGTCTTAAGATGTATTTTTGGGAAATGACATATTGGCATCCTGCCAAATCTGCCTAAAACGACTAAATCCAATGCATACCCAAAGCAAATTGAATGATACTTTGAATTGAATTATACGGCACTTCAAGGCACCATTTCCTTTCCATTTATTATTTATTTCCTGGTAGTATAAAACAACAAGGTATGTTGATTTCTTGATTACAAACGGCAAAAGCCAGTATACTTTAATGATCAGTGTATCGTGTGTGTTATATAAATGGTTTGGAATTGTTGACTTACTTTGTCAATTCTCCGCAAAATGACTGAAAACAAAAATAACAAAACCAAAGAATATTACAGTAGTCAATGTTCGACTGTTATCTGATTGGCTGGTGCAGCCCACCCATTATCACCTCTGTCACGGCAGCTAAATTTAATCATGTAGTCTAATGTCAACAATCCAAACAAGTTGAACATTTGATTTGACCACAGTAGTGAATTAAATTGCTCATTAAACAAAACACTGAATTTTTCTACCATTTGCAATCCCTACTGTCAACTTAACACATTGACATCTGGCCTGGTTGTCAGAGTTCAAATAATCTCAAATACAAACAGGATGAACTTCAGAATGGACAGTCTTGTGTTGAGATGAGAGAAGCTGTGGGGTTCCTGCTGCACAGCCAGGGAGAGGTGACTAAAGCAAACCCCTGTGTTGCTGGGTTGGTAACAGGGCCCCGGGAGACGTGTTTAATGATTAAATACGGAATTTTAAATGTGGATTCAAACAGGTACCGTCTTACAGCAGTGTAAGTGTACAGTACCCCAAAGCGTCCCATTTTCAGTGCATTTATTTGGAATGAAAATATCGAACTTACCTACACACACCGCTGTATGTAAGCAGCAAGGACGTTTGTTGTAATTTCCCCAGCACTCAGCTGCAAATCCTTATGGTCGTGTTTGCGATGTGATATAATTAGTGCAATATCTTTTGTGAATCGGACCTTGAAATGGGGCAGATAGCGGTTGCAAGTAATGCACGATTCATGGTACTATCAGTGGCCACAATCCATTGTTTGTGAATGTGGCCGTCAGTGGCTGGTAGGTCTTTGTCTGGAAACATCCTTCTGTTCCCGGTAAGTGAAGAGTATCAGTTTGTTTGCAATGAACAGAAGAAGACCTAGATACGGAAAAATCCGTCTTCATCAAAAGAAAGCCCAAGGAAAGGGATGTCCTATTGCTGGACAAAGTGATTGACAGGTAATCAATACGTTTTTTTAACACCGACGTTGCGAAACGAAGACCATGAACTTGCAG
This sequence comes from Gadopsis marmoratus, assembly GCA_036023855.1. Lineage (NCBI taxonomy): Eukaryota > Metazoa > Chordata > Actinopteri > Centrarchiformes > Percichthyidae > Gadopsis > Gadopsis marmoratus. The sequence goes on from JAVQJF010048759.1 coordinate 84,525, forward strand.
AGTGCTATTGCTTGTTACTGTTTGTGCAGTGTTACATCATAGGATAAGCATCTTTACACAGAAGCAATCCCTCAGAAAATCTAACCTGAACAATTGCCTGTCACCACTGCGTCAAACACTGAGATATGAGTGCTGACAGACTGAGTGGAAAAGAAAAGTGTAGCTTAACTGAAGATTTCCCTACAGACCCTCACTACCAGGTAACACTTCTGTCCCACTTAATTGCACTTTGCAGTTAAGAGTCATTTTCTCAGATCCAGGAAGGGGCTCTGGCCTTGATTTGCTGTTAACAACCCCTCAGACCGCCACATTCTCCAGACAAGGCTATATTAGACTTTAATTAATTCTGTGGCTAGCAATGCTCAAAGGTAATGGCGATGCAGGTATGCAGTTCACAGCACAGGTCTGCAGCGCTGTAATGAACAACATGACCGGAGTTCAGAGTGGATGTCTGGCGTGGGACACTGCAGGAGCATGATTCCAGGGAATGCTGGAGAGACTAAATTTAGTGACACGTTTGGCTGTAGCAATAGAATGTACTTGCATTTAAATGGCTGCTGCTAGAACAGTATTTCGCCTGTTTCCCATGACTTTTTGGATCGTGAGCCTTTTGGTGCATTCTTAAAGTAAAGAGGATTTTGTTATGTGTCGGAACAGCGAATGCCTGGATCTGGTTTTGGCACAGTGGTTTAGTGGTGAGCACTAAAATGAGCTGTTCTGGTCCATTCTGAGTGGAATTCGCATGTTTCCCTTTCTGGGTTTCTCAAGGCGTTCCATTATCAATGCCAAATGTGTTATATGAGCCATCAAACTCTAGACAGGCATAAAGTGCATGTAGACAGTAACCTTTAGCACATCCCTGCTGCAGGAGTCCATCACAGATTAGAAGCTTGCAATAGCTTATTTTTTTACTCTGGCTGTATGTTTAGGCCAGATATACAGGTATAACTACCAACTGTATTCTTTGAGGCTTTGAGATAATCCATGACATATTCTCATGATAGGAATGGTTTATAATACATTACTTTAGAGAGGATTGTCCCATTACCAGTAATTGAAACACTAAGAATTCACTCAGTTGCCCAAATTACAATGTGCTGTTGGGTATGAACACAAAAAATTAGGAATCACATCAGAGGGAAGTTCAAAGTGAAGCCTGGGCTTGTTTTGCCTCTTAATAATTCCTTGAACATGATAGCGAACGCCAGCTAGCAGGTTTACCTTTAGACACATAGCGTTAACCATACACGCAACAGGCAATACTCGATTCAACCTCCCCTGATACGATGATATGTGCGCTACAAACACGAGCATTTGTAACCATTGCCTCAGTCCGATTCTTTCGTCTTATCACGTTTAACCATGACATTAGTTTATTTATTTTTGACTGGCAGTGGCATCTTCAATTTGGAGCCATTACTCCTTCGATTCTGGCACCGATTAGCACATCAATGGGACGTTTCCGCCTAACACAGTGACGCGATCATGGCGTCGGCACTAAAGGGGTCTATAGCAGTAGTGCCAATCCTCAATATAACCAATAACAATACAATTGCAGCATTATTAGCAGTGTAAGAAGTGTTGCTAGTAGTAGCAGGACAACACAACCGGCCGAGCTAAATCAACAGACCCATCAGTATTGGCAGTAGTTGCAGTTGTACTACCTGCAATATCTGTGTGTCTAAAATTAAGTAGTCTAACATTTCCTGTCCAACATCAACAAGCTTACATTTGAAGCAATTTTATGAATCCCAGCTGTTGTGTACCGAAAGAGTTCACATACAGGTTAACTTGTAGATCTGCTTATGTGGAATTAACATCCTGCAGCACAGCTCCTTCCACCACCCAGAGAGAGCTGTTTGTTTGTTTAAAGTATGACTCTACTCAGCTGCAAACTCTGCAGAGGTTCTCTGGGTTCAGCGTATTATGTTCTTTGGCATTCTGGAAAGAACTTGCCAAAATATAATATTTGTGGATTGCTGGTGATTGGTAATGCTGTTTTAATCAAATCGTCTTGTATAAGGGTTTCAGCCAGCAGAATGCCACCTCTGTACAGCCTGAAGGTCAGGGGGAATGTCTAAGATCGGCATTGCTGGCAAGCTTAGGTAGGGCACAACAGTGTGTAATCAGAAGGGATTAAATTGAAACACATTTTGATTCACCTTCATCGCGGTAATATCTGCTCCTTTCAAAGCACGCTGACTACTCCAGCTGAGGACACAAAGCATCAGCTACTGTTTGCACCCTGCGCACGCCTTGCCCGCTTTCCTTCATAAATGAAACCGCTCCACGTGAAAACACCATCCCACACACAAACGCACATACATACAATTATTTGCATGCATGCATGCATTCACACACACACACGCACACACACACGGACACACATACATACACAGTGTAACCCCGCTGAGGTTCATTTCTCCTGTTACAAAGATAGTGTTATTGATGTGATGGGTCACATTGTAATTTAGAGGCAATTAAAAGGTAATGAATGTGCTCAAATGAAACCTGTGTCTGGAGGGCATTTGGTGTATGGTAGAGATGATATATTTGTGTGCGTGTGTGTGTGTGTGTGTGTGTGTGTGTGTGTGTGTGTGTGTGTGTGCTGGAGCCAGAATAAAAGATAATTCAAATAAATCTGCCTTTGAACATGACACCCATTATAATATTTTAATAGTCGTGGCAATATGTAAATTTGTTTAGTTTATAGTCAGTGCACCTGCAACAGCACAGTGCAGCACATGCTCATGTGTATCTTAATTATCAGCAAAATACTTAATGGTCAGATATATTTCCCCTCCTTTCATCCTGTTAGACATAGGTAGAATTGGCATGAAATTGGACGCCGTTGTGGCCTGACTTTTTCCCCCCTTTATCTTGACATGCACAGAGAACTAAACACTCTGTGACAAATTCATTTCTAACAAATGATCTTTTCTAGTGGAACGGTTTTCAGCCTCAACTATCAATTAAGGACTTGCAGAAATTCGCTTTGCTTCTCATTGAGTAGAATCATTTTGGGGCCAGTTCATTGTGTAATACCTTTATACATGTACCTGTCATTATTTGGATTGCAATTCGCTGGGAAGGTGACGTTTTACCACTTGAAGATGTAATATATTTGTTTGCTTTTCCTTAACCTGCAAATGATATGTGTCATTACTCATATATATTGACTATACATTAAAGCTGTCATTCTTTATTAGTTTTAATATTCAATTATATTCAAATATTGAATGCTCAAATTTAGACTATTATTAATATTACTATGTACCTATAAACTGCATACACAGGCTTATGCGTTGCCGATGCCACTATCAGCATGTGGTTGTCAAAGTGCTATGAGATAACTTTGCTATGAGCTGGCGCTATATAAATAAAATTGAGTTGAATACGTTCTGTCCACTAGAGGACATTATGACATTACCAGTTAACATTTGGAATTACCAAAAGGTGATAGCTTTCTTGCTAAGTAATAATTAAGCTTAAGCACAAAATGAATAACGTTAACTTGGCAGGCAGCTGGTAAGCCCCGTGATGAGGAGGAGGGAGGGGGAATAAAGTGGTCATTCTTGCCTGCGTTAGCTACGGTTCCTCGGACTCTAGAACACCTAACGTGCCACGGTGTAGTGTTATCAGCTGTGTCGTCAGGTCAGGTTGCGTGTTGTCAAGTGATATTCCATTTGGACGTTGCATATTCTGCAGATTACTATATCTTCATTTGTTATTTTTCCGTTTGCTGATGGAAATTCAAACACTTTCCACACATCGATTCTTAAATGGTCAGGAGAGGCGTTCTCCGGGGCCGAATCGCTTTATGTTCTCCAGTTCTGATTCAGAAGACGTTATTGTTCGTCAGATGTGACAAAAGCATTTTCTTTTCACACCAAAGGCCAAAGTGAGAAAGGCGAGATTTGATTCGCTAACGTTAGTCAACACAAAGAATACACATTGGAATAGTAAATTAGTGTTTTTTTAACCATCTGATTTATATTAGACCTTCCGGACTTTGTTCCAGCAGCCCATCAGTATTTCAAATATAATGTAGTGGTGTGCCGAGTCGGGCCACAAATATTATTCTATCCTCTATTTCAGGTGTCTGACAACGTGAGCAGGAAAAATATTTTTGTCATGTACAGATGTGTTTCCCTGAAGAGACCAATGCCTGCCATTATAAAGGAGGAACTTATAGCAGTATTACTCATTTTCATGTTCATTAGATCTCCCTAACCTTACAAACCTAACCAGGTATTACTTCCTAACTGCTCTCCTAGGTGTTTTTAATTAGTGAAGAGTCCTCGTTATGTGAGGCAGATGGCACAATCCTCTGTCTTTTGTTAAAGTCACACTAATTAGGATTCTCAGAGAAGATGCGTCCAACCAGAATCCATAATAAGGGAGCCTGTTAAGCCAAGTAATAAGAATCCTGATGTCTCTACGACAGTGCTCACCTTGAAAGTCGAACATAGAAACTAGTCAATTTTTCAGTGCAGACCTTTTGTCAACGCTTTCCACACTTGCTGGCGTTTGTGTATGTTGGAGGTAAATGTGATATCACAATAAGATATTTTCAATGGTTTTTGACTGACTTTCTAAAAGGCAGCGTTTTAGCCGCTGATTATATGTCATTGCTGAACGATGCATACAAACGTTGCTGGCGAAAATGTGGCTGAAAAACGGTTTAATGATCAGTGATTTTGTAGATATCAACTGTTATATTAAACAGTTGACTCAGAGAGGGAACCCAACACGCAACAAAATGTCTGCTTGCTTTTGTGTGAATGAAAATTGCTTGCACATCAAACACCCCACATGTCAGTCCTCTCTGGGCCTTCCAGCACTTTGAAAGCAGGACTTTGAGGAAGATTTGTAGCGGCTCTCATCTGGGTCCAGATATTGCCTGCTAAACAAGCACAGATGGCAAATTAAGGCAAATATGGCCTGAAATGAATCTAAGTTCATTTTGGCTTCTTCCGCTGAATAGGGTCTGACAGAAAATAATGCTGGCTTGGGGTTTTGTACATTCTTTATCATTCACACTCGATCTCCAGGAAATAATAAAATAAGGTTTTAATTGCCATCACCATCATTCATACTGTATACTGACTCAAAAAAAGAGTCTTTGAGAGACAGTTTCTGGTTGCACCATATTAAAGCTGATCAAACAGATTGATAGCCTGTGTGTGTGCATGTGCAATTTCTAAGGCTAAACCATTCTTTGGGTTTTACAAGAGCATTTTAGTGAATTAAAGGCCACTCTTACACATTACATCTATTTAAAAAAACATTAAACACAAAAAACATTTTAAAAGGAGCCATATTGGCTTTTTCCAGCTGTTCCTACAGTGGCCAATATTCCATGATGCCCCAGCAACATTCCTAGCCCTCATAATTAGTCACACATTACAGGAAAAAGTAACCAATAACAATGTGTAGCTGCAAGCTTTCACATTGATGCTGTGACACCTACAAACAATGTTTGTAGAAGAGTTTGCATTGGCACTAATAAGGGGATGACTGGGACACGTAACAGGGGACATGCTAAAACATGAATTAGCCAACAAACCATTATATGCTGCTGTACACTATAAAACAAGAGTTATATATACCAAATATTGCAAAGGTACGGCCGTTCCTTTCCCAACAGGATGCTGAAAAAAACTTGTTCATGCATTTATCTCAAGTAGATTAGATTACTGTCAGTCTCTCCTTACTGGTCTTCCAAAGCAATCAATGGATAAACTACAATGAATTCAGAGCTCTGCTGCCAGGTTTTTAACTAGAACAAGAAAGAAAATATTCTTTCCTGATAAGTTTTGCTTATATAGGCGGAGCTGCCCGTCATCCCAGGTCACATGTGACTTTGTTTGTGAAGAATGGAATAGAAGTAAGCGTTCCTTTAAATTTAGCCTGTGGTTTCTTGTAAACAGTTATGCTTTCTTGCAGTGTTACGCATCAAATGTGTTGTGTTTGTCTTTAAGGTCTACCAAACTACTGCATTTCCATCCTCACTAAACATTTGCAAAGGCAATTTTCTGAATATTTAAGTAATTACATTGTTTCCACTGGCAATAGTCTTCTTTCTCTCCTTTTGCTGGCGCATTGGTACGTTTCTTGGCGAGTCACCAGCACGAACTGTTGATTAGTGTTAAACATTAAACCGAGGGACGTCGTACAGCTTGAATGCGCCACACATTTGCATCTCCAGCCTCAGCTTTTGGTCTGAATTTGCATGCTTATACACGTAGGTGTGTGCGCTTGTACACATGCTAGTAGAGCATGAGATGTAAACTAAGATTGCAGCTTGTCATTTCTGCAGAATTGTTTATAATCCTCTTCTGCCCACTGCTGAAATGCTCTCTCTAAAGGGAAGGAAGTAATAAACTGTCATAATTACAAACACAAAAGTATAGAACTCAGCCATTCTGATTCTTATTGGTTGCTTACCTTGGAAAAGGACAATATATATAAATCACTGGACTTTCCTAGTGTGCAATCAATAATGGTTCAATAACTCCTCATCTCCCCTGTGTACTAATGGCCAAAGCTGGCTTTACAGAAACAAACAAGACTGTGCTGAGAAAGACAACTCTATAGCCTGAGCTTCCTTCTCCAATTAGGCCTATGTGGTATTACGCGAACAACAAAGAGTTGCCAGTACAAAGCTGATTCATTTCCCATTTGGTCAGGTTACAGTGCTTTGTGTTCATGCATCCCTTTTGTACAGCATCAGTCACTTTTTAAAAGAACTAATATGGACATCATAATTGGAGAGAATAATGGACCACTTAATTTAATTTGGTTTTTGAGTTGGCATTAATAATAGGAAGGGTGAATGGAATTTTCTACCTGAATCATTTTCATAAATCCCGATAATGAAGTTCACTCCCTTGTTGCCTCTAAATGTCACACCTTGAACTCAGAAACATGGTGCCTTTCTCTCAAACCAATTAATCTTTCGGATGAACTCTTTCCCTTTTTCCAAGAACAAGCTCTCTATTATAGTCAGTCGTCTTTCTGAGTTTCCCCACCTTGTCTATGATATCATCGTAATTTTACAAGATGACGTATGGTACCTGTGTTTTATAGAGGCAATCTTCGTTAAAGAATAAAATTAACAAACAAAGTGTGAAAGCATAACGATATTTTCTATTTACAGCTTGAATTGCCACTGTTCATAAAATAAAAGCACAATCATTATTCACTAATAGGTGATACATTTCATACATTATCTAATGGCCCTTAGTTAATCTGTCCTTCAAGTTGAAAATCTTATTTCATGTGTCCCATACACAAGTCAAAGACATTCTGTAAAATTACAAACACTTAAACAATGATTAAAAACCAATCTTTATCATGCTGAGGCCACATGCTTTGCCACTTAGGCAGACTATTGGAAGCTGATCACAATCAACTTTTACATCTTGTTGTTACAATCCCACGGCGTCTGCAAATTCCGGGTACTTGCAGGGTAAAAGACCAATTTCACCTTTGAAAATACTTTATGATGACACTAACTTGTCAAACAAACTCACTAATAACTACTAATTACTAATGCTTATTGTGGTCAGGGGGAGCTGCAGGTCCACCTATAATGCAAATGAATACATAGGTCCAAATAAATGTGGATAAACATGATAACGATGGGAAACTGCGAGCTGAGTGACGTGGCCATGACGCTTGTGTGCCTGTAGCCCACCGGGTAATAAAAAACAGCCTGTTGGGAAGCATGCAGGATGAGTCTGTTCTGCAACATGGCACTGACTGAGAAGATCAGTGTCTGTTTCACACACCATATGCATCACACTATTTATTTTCAGTGATTTTGTGTGCAGGGATGGAGCCAGCCTGAATTCACCTCAAACGGAAGATGTTGTGGGAGGGCATATGGAGTATTTCATAATGTGGATTTCAGGAATCCCACTCACCAGCTCTATTTCAAGACCATCCTCCGTTAATGGGAGAATAGTTAATACCGAACAGGGACTGGGATGTGAAGGAAATACAGGTGGAAAATGTTGTGGCAAAATTTCAGCAAAATGGATCCTACTCACCAGCTCTAATTTAAAATCATCTTCTGTTGATATGTAAATACTTGATGGATGTATGATGGATGATGCCATACCATTTTTGTTTTCTTTGTTTTAGTCCAAACCAAAATTTAAATTGCCCCCCCTCCCGCTAAACCCACTGGTCTGCTGTTACAGTTGTGTTACTGCTGTGGACAAAAGAACTGAATGCTGTCGTGAAAACATGCAAACGTTGTTAATGTAATGTTATAAAGTGCTTACTGTACTCTGTCATCAGTAGCCCTGTTTTCATTTCAACTGTCAAACTAATTTTAAGGCAACTTTTGAAATGTCGCAAAAACAGAAATTCGACTTTGGCGCGTTTCCACCAACTGGTTTGGTGCGAATCAACTAGGCTCGTTGCAAAGTGTAGCTTGGTCAGAAGTTGGCAGTATAACCTACGCTTTATGCATGACTGTAATCAGCCGGTAAACAGAGTAGGAGAAGTAGAGGCTGCGAAACGGAACAAGTCGTCTTGACCATCTAACCCATCTATGGGAGGAGAGTGGAGAGAGGGCCTCAGGAATTTACTTCTTTTGGGCAAGTTTGAATTTCCTTTCATGTCAGCTACTATTGACCGTCTTTCATGCTGTCCGGAGACCAAGACAAATTCATGTGGAGCGGTTCAGCGGAAACAGCTGGTCATGTGAGTTAAGTGTTAACTTTTTTGACAAATGCGATACTAAATCCACATACAAATACATTCATGGAAACACAACTAGTGACAGGCTGAAAGTGCCAGTATAATGAAAACAGGCAGGTTGTTGATGTAACAGAGAGCTTAAGATTTACCTTTTTTTTGCTGCAGTTACTTCAAAGAGTTCTCCACATAAAATTATCACCACCTCCTTGCGATTGCACCACTTTGGCTGCCTTAGTCTTAGTCCACAAAACAGAAGAGAAGATTATTCCATTACTTAACCCGCAGAGTTTTTGAAGCACCACATACGCAGAGGTGAGCGGTTAGTTCGAATACTCGATAGTCCGTCTTGCAACATTGTGGTGCGAGCCTTGAATTCAAAGCCCTGCAGATAATGAGCGCAGTAAGGAGACGAGTGTGAGGAGGTCTCATCTTGAAGTACCACTTGCATTTCCTCATGAGCCAATTTATTTTGAGGTAATTAAGTCGCAGGTTGGTAATAAGTGGTGTTTCCAGTCATATGGCAAGGGCAGGAAGCAGCAGGATGCACCTCAAGCCACACTTTTTAGTCTTGAGAACAAATTAAATGCAATAACAAGAGGCCAATGTAAAGAGAGCCTGCCTTGCCTTTAGTTCAGCCACAATAAATAGCCTGGGCCCCCACTACATTCGTCATATTGATTTTTCCTTAATGATATGCACAAGAAAGTAATTTCCTTGTCTCTGCATTGTCAGCGGTGACTAATCAGATTTTCCTGAGACAACCAATTCCATACCTCAAGGAAATGCTTGGCTACAGATACTGGTCATCCAAGTGACACAGACATCATCTAACAGCTTGTACAGGTGCAATCTCTCTCTGTGTGCAGGGCTGGAATACTAAGTGTGTACTGCCTACACCGTGTCCTTGGTTTATTAAAGCAACATGTGCACCCTAGGCAAGGCATTGTGAACACAGATTTGACGTGACCAAAGTACCCACCAATGCACATAACCCTGCTTTCTTTAGAAAAATAAATATTTCTGCTCTGTCCAGATATTTCTTTATGTGCAAACTAAAAAAATGTACTCCAAAGGGGAGACTACCGCCACTGAGCAGCTAGGTTGTTTGTGTTTCCCACCTCAAGTACCAGCTAGAGACACCGCAGCTCAAAAAGAAAACGGACCTCAGTTCATTACAACACCTTTTGTTTTTACAATGATCCATCAGCAGGGAGGCTCGACTCAGTTTATGGCACGGCTTTCATTGACCAATAAACAGTGTAAAAGGCAAAACCACCGATAGTTTATGTATTGTTTGTGGCTTTTCATATGCTTGTCTTCAATAGCTAACCGTGGACAAGTGAAATTTGAATATCTAATCAATCATGCCATATTAAAGTTGAATGCTAATCGCCATCGGCTCATTACTATTTCACGAGACGGCTCCATTTAGCAAATGTCACTCAAAATAGCGTACCCACAAGCCAATCGATGTCAGCCGTCTTTTCTTCTGAATGTTTCATTTGCTGTAAATACAGAAACGGAGAGATATGGATTGGGGGCAGGCAGTTGGACGCCCACATGTGGTTTCTGTGCTGGGTGGGGGCACGCTGAAAAGGCATTGATCAGTGGTGGTGTGCCGTATACAGTTTCCTGGAGGCCTAGTCTAAAGCTACGACTAAGGCCTACCGGGGCCAAGACATTTGGAGTCAACTCGTGACCTTTGAGGTCGATCTGAGACCATGCTATTGATAGAAGTGCAGATACGGTTACTTCACCACTGGAAGTTTTCATTTTATAATAACTGATATCAGTCTGTGTACAGCAACGCTCAGACAGAGACAGGTGCCACAGCATCACTGGAGTAGAGTATTTATAAAGAGGCTTAGATATTACATGTATTGATGTGTTGTATATTTGTGGAAACATTTAAATTCTAATTTCTTACTTTAAATTACTTCTCTTACTTTGTTAACACAAAACAAAGTTTAACAAATGTACATATGTATGTATGTATGTATGTATGTTGTATTTATGTAAATGTAGTTTAACAGTAGTGAAAACTAGAGTTTGAAACTTGACTTAAATGACCCTTTTAGCCATTTATTACATGTGTTCGACTTACTTACTCACCATTGAACCTGTTCTCTGAAATAGCAGAGAGATGATGAATAAGCCAGAATGGGTGATGTGAATATGCTATTATGCAGACTGAATTCTAATGAATCATCCACTGCACACTGAAAAATAATGTGTTTCCCTGTGTGCAAACAGCAAAACATTGAGTTTGCCGTTTTATAGGGATTAAACAGGGAAGACATAATATGAGTACTGAAGCATCCCAGTCATACTGACAAACCATACATTAGTAACCAGCCCGCGCCTAGTTAATAGAAGTGGCTGTGAGGTTCCATTTTAAAGATATTTTAGAACATTGTCCTGCGTGTGTCTGTTCGGGTGTCCCTGGATCCTTCTGCTGGGGCTTAGCATTTGAACATGGCCCGAGGGGGGGGGGGGTTAGCATCTTTATTAAACTCCAGCAGATGTCAGTAAAACCACAGACCTTTTAAATATGTGGCATATGTTAGCAATAACAACAAGAAATGTATTTAGCCATAGAAAGACATGGAGATGGAATGGTCAGGCAATGGAAACAAAAACCCTCGATGTTGCAACAAAGCAAGTACAGTATCATTTTGCATTGCTGGTTCTTTCAGAGCAGAATAGCACGGTTAAGATGTTTTACTTTTATTTGTAAAATATGGATCAGGATACAGTCTGTATGCCATTTAGAAATGACATAATCCAAGGAATGATAGTGAATGAGTGCATCAAATTATATGTATAATATGACCTTGCACAGCTCCTGTGAAGCAGACATGTTTTAGCTTTTGTTAGCTGTGAGGATCAAACACAGGAAATCCACATGAATAGCTTTATGTAAACCCAAATGATAAAGGGATTCATTTATGAATCACCTTTCATCGCTTTATAAAACATCCAAAAACATTCTTTGATGTCAGTTTTTCTAATAAGCTTTTTTTTCCCCCTCTGAGTAAATGAGTAGTAAACTGTAAACCACCATATCTGTCATTTCACAAACCTGTCACAAGCATCAAATGAGGCCATTGTGTGAATTGAGAAAAAGTAAATGTCAACATCAGATGTTGCACGTTTTAAGCATGTTTCTGTACTTCAAAGACATATAAATATAAATATATATATATATATATAAATATATATATATATATATATATATATTTATATATATTTATAAGAATGTCTCGTGTGTGTGTGGCTAGAAAAGATGTGGAAAGTGAAGGCAACAGTGGTCCCTGTGGTAATCGGAACACTCGGGGCTGTGACCCCCCAAACTGGGAGAGTGGCTCCATCAGATTCCAGGAACAACATCCGATATCTCTGTGCAGACGAGTGCAGTCTTAGGAACAGCTAAGATACTGTGCACCACTCTCAATCTCCCAGGCCTCTGGTAGAGGACCCAAGCTTGAAGGAGGAACAGACCGCCCGAAGGAGCAAGTTGGGGATTTTATGTGTGTGTGTGTGTGTTTGTGTATATATATATATAGAAATATATGTATTTGAAGTAATGCAACATGCTTAGAAAGTGAAATATCTGATGACATAACGCACCAAAATTGCTTTCCTTGTGTTACTTTTCATTAGTAGTAACCAGTATTCTCTCTGATGAAAAGGACTAGTGCCATGTTGTTGTATTTCATATAACTGAGACTTCTATGTGCCAGTGCTATCACACTTCAGCCGATGCTTGATGCCTCTGCAGAGCAGAGACTGGGAGGAGGCAGCACAGTGTGTTTACCACCCAGGTGGTGTCGTGTGCCTCTCTAAACTTTCCACCCACTTCTGCACGCCAGCTAGCACTCCTCCTTCTCTTTGTAGCCCTGGCTTTGGTGAATTTTCCTGAAATACACATATTCATCACTGCCAAGGGCATAAACAATTATCAATCAGCTGTAATCCACTGTTCTGCATAAATAAGACTTTCTCATGCAGTTTGCTGAGCTGTGCTGTCACTTTTTTATGACTAATAAAATTTGACTTGGCAGACAGAGCCCATCATGATGCCTGACAAGTATCTTGCACTGGGGTCTGAAATCCATTGTAACGCTTACACAAATAGTGTCAGTCTGCTGCATATGTAGTAGCTGTGGTCCACATCGGTGTTAGTGTACCTACTGTGTGACGTGTGTCCCCCCCAGAATATGATTCTTGTCAGAGTGAGAAAGGCCTCTTCCACAGAATTTACACCATCGCAGATGCTTATTTATTCATTTTAAATGACTTTCGGGTTAGCATCATGTTAAAGCCGGGTGACCCACCTGCTGCCCTTTTCAGTGGCACAGCAACGTTTTGGGCACATTAGGCCTTTAGATGAAATAAAATTGTTTTATTAGAAAACTAGCTGCAGCTGTAGGTCACGGATAACCATCTCAATATTGACTGGCTGATATGGTGTAGTCCTGATATATCAGTGAACGTCCTGCAGAATAAACATCTCTTGTACAGGAGTGAACAATCGAACAGTTGCACGGCTAATTGCAATGCTGTTGACGCTCATCACGGATTTCTAATTTCAATCCCACACCTGTGGTAAACCTGCTGGTATCAGTGTGCCCAGTTTCTGGATGGTTTAACAATCACGTTTAACAATCACATGGTGGTTGTGAATAATGAGAGAGAAGTAAGTCAATTATCCTACTAAAAACCTGGCTTTTGGAGACAATTAGCTGCTTCTTGATCAACTAGTCACGATGTTCTTGCAGCATTTAGCTACACCCAAGACCGCTATTTCGGGCAACAACCAGAGATGGGCTTCAGAACTCACCGCAATAGATGGTTGAGGACACAGATGTGCTGTATTCAGATATATTTGCATCATAGATAAAGGCATTATGTACAGCATGTGCCATTTTGGATATGCCACAAAAGGGAGCAGAGACACAGTTGTAGACACAGTGTATAATTGCCTCCCTGTACTCTCCTTGAGGCATTTTTCCAGTCGCAAACTATGAAACACCCAAAGGCAACTGCTTGTGTGCATAACTCTGAAACACTACAAGTGAGAATGATTAGAATGAAGGCCTGTGTTGAACATTGTGCACTGGAGGGCATTTGTTTAGCATGCATATTGTTTGGTTTGTTTTTACCGTACGGGCTCATCAATAATGCAGGGCGACTTAACCAGCAATTACAATGATGAATACATCAAAATGCAAAACAGAGGCCTGTGAGCTCTCCTATCCAATAAGAGTTGTCTGCAAAGGGAGGACCACAGACTGGACAGACTTTTAATTAGTGGGCCTTGTATCCCAGCCAGGAACAGCAGATTGGCTGCTTGCTCTTCCTTGTCATCTCACAGCCATAGAAACCAAGAACTTGAAACGTGAGTATTTGAATTATGGGTAATTTAGTGGAGTTAGCAAAAGCTTGATGGACAAATTGCCTCTATTCACCTTAATAAGAAGATGGATTAATCTATTGACTGATTTTTTTGTTTTGTATTGTTTTATCATTTTGTGCTGGGCAGTCCATCCATCCCTGGTGCATACAAAGGGCTTTGTTGGCCGTATAAAAGCGCTAAACACTTGCTAAGTTACAGTCAAACAAGTTACATTGATTTGGGATGATTATTTGCCATCCTAATATTCCATGGGGAAGGCAGGGATGTTCCGTGAGAAAGTTGGGAATGTTATATTTACCAGTTTATATCTTTTCTTCAGTTCAGTTTTTCAGTTTTCTTCCTGTTATCCTGCGTTTTATCTACTATTTATATAAATAGTGTAAATATATTATTTTGTAATTTTCTTATGGGTAAAATGTATCGATTTGTCATGTTTTCACAAGCGAACCCTTTTATAGGCCCCGTTCGCTGTTCTAAACTCTCAACATTTCAATCATTTCTGATGTTACATACCAGTAGTAATGTTATAGGAATAACTCCCATCAACAGAGTGGCTGTAGCGGGTCAGCTGCTCTGTAAGTCAGCTATAAACCAACAGTGCTACAGTGTCAAGTCATGCCAGTGGTTAGTACTTTATTCGTGCTTTTCAATGGATAGTGTGTTGCGTTCTCTGAGAGCTCCACATGTGAGTGGCTTTTTCAGCGTTGAGGCTCTGCTCTGACCTTGAGTTACTTCTTTTATGTGCAGGGGTACGCAATGCAACTGTTCAACTTTTGCATTTGATTTTCTAAGAGGTATTTTCGCCGTCCGAAGTTTGTTTATGTAACCGAAATGTTTTGCATTTGATATGAATTCATAAGCACACAGAAAAACTGTTTCCCCAATGGCACCTCTCCTTGTGGCTTTTCTTTCGTTTTATTTATTTTCCTGAGCTGTATTTATCACTGCACAGGGGCTGGGACTCACGAGCAGGTCCTTGGCAAATGAATGATGTATTAATGTCTCTAATAGTTTTATTTTAATTAACGAAAGATGGAATGGAATTATAATTCTGGTCTCCCTCTATACTGTCACCTCCCCGACTACTTATTATCCTCAGACAGCTGTAGACAACACACTTCTATCTCTCCAAGCAGAGAAAACAGCTGCTTCAGTAGTCATGTAGCTGTTTGGCCACTAAGCGTAGGCTAATGTAGTGTAACATTCTGACGCACCTGGCATCGTCTTTAGAGACTTTCTTTTTCCGCCGAACTTCCCAGTACTTTCACCACATGACTGTCCTACTCTGTGAAGCGCCTGTTTTCTCTGCTTGCAGAGACGGAATCATGTAAAGCACCTGTTACGTGCCGTGGTATCTAGAGGGGGATGGGAGTATGGAAGGTGTTTGGTTTTGCCCTGTTTCCTTCCCAGGTAATCAAAGTGATGACAGACACCTGTGAGAAGATGGGGGCGT
>JAVQJF010048762.1:0-12121 GCA_036023855.1 Gadopsis marmoratus
TTTTGTTATTCCATAAATAGTCATTTTACAAGCGAAAACACTTCTTAACTCTTTTCTTTGTCGTCTTTGTGATAAATATCTTTAAGATTTTGGGAAACTAATTTGACATTCTGGAGACAGTTGATTGCTAATTGGCAGATTAATGGATAATCATTAAAATAATGCACTCAGCTTTGTTTTGAACAGTGAAGACTGGAAGCAAACCGGTTCACATCCACAGTGTGTGACATGAATTTTAAATAAGAAGTGAGAAAACGGTTTAAACTCTGTGAACCAGTTTGTTTCCATTTGATCAGTAACACGGGCCACACTTCTCTCACCACGCTCATCAATGAGCCGTGACCCTGTCGCCTGTTCAGCTGGTTCTCCTTCCTTGGACCACTTCTGGTAGCTACTGACCACTGCAGACCGGGAACAGCCCACAAGAGCTGCAGCGTTGGAGAAGTTCTGACCCAGTCGTCTAGTCGAGGCAGATGACCGCTCAACCAGAGCCTGGTTCTGCCTGAGGTTTCTGCCTGTTAAAAGGCAGTGTTTCCTTGCCACTGTCACTGTAGTGCTGCTCATGGTGGAATTGTTGGGTCTATACATATATAGTTGGTCTAGACTTGCTCTATATTAACAAGTGCTAAAGTTCCGATATAGCGCTATATAAATAAAATTGAATCGAGTAGCCTTCACAGTCTGGTTCCTTGTCAAAGTCGCTCACATCCTTACACTTGCCCATTTTTCCTGCTTCAACACACTTGGGAGGATATAATGTTCACTTGCTGCCTAATATATCCCCCCCACTTACAGGTGCCATGGTAACCAGATAATCATTGTTCTTCACTTCACCTGGAGTATTTCTATCCTCTGCTACTTTATACTTGTACTGCACAACATATTTAACTTTATACTTGTACTGCACTACATTTATCTGTCCGCTTTAGTAAACCATTATTGGTTTACAAAACAAACATTTGACCATCTTATAAAATATAATACTTTTGAGTGCAATATCAGTACCCTTTTCGGTGTTGTGAATGTGAGAGCTTGTGCACTCATGTTCCGGATTTCCTGGATCGCTCTGTCTGGTCCGTGGCCCAAATCCACTCTGCAGGATGAGGAAAAGGAGCTTCTCTCCTTGGTGAGAGCGGGTGGTGGGTGAAATGTAAAACTCGCTTGACTGTAGACAGTGACACTGCTTTTCCAGCAGCTCCCAGTTCACGGTAGGCCTGTGCCTTGGTAGTTCCTGGGTTGTTCCTGACCATCCGAACCAATTTCCTCTCAGCTGAGGGTGACAGTCTGGGTCTTCTTCCAGACCGTGGCAAATTGGCTACACCTCCTAATAACTTGTACTTACGTACAACTGTTTGAACTGGTGATCTTGGAATCTGCTGTTGTTTAGAAATGGCTCCAAGAGACATTCCTGACTTGTGTAAATCTTTCAGAAGCTTTCAGCGCCACACAATTAATAATCGAAGCGGCTGTATGTATATTGTTGACCCTGTGTTGATTGTAGAAAACAATGAATTAAAACTTGTGCACCAAATCCTTGGGGGTTTTCTTCTATTAAACATGTTGTTGTGCCATCACAGAAAAAGAACAGTTCAAAGGACAATCGCCAAAAAATATTTGAATCCTCGACAACTTTGCATATGTAAAAATGTATTTGCACCCACGAGCTGCTGTCATATGCAGAACAGCAGATGTGTTCAAAATCTGTAATGCTATATAAGGACCATGCACAACACAATCATGACCCAGCCCTATAGGAGCCGATTTGTCAGTAAAAATAGCAAAAAGGGCTGCAGATGTCAGACAGTTTGGCGTACCAAGGGTTACTGAGGAAAGGCAAGATGAGTAGTAGGCAAAAGGACCACTGTTCCCATTGCGCTATTGCTGTCTCTGTCTGTTTTCCCTATGTAAAACGTGGTTTCTATGTAACCCAATTAGTTTCTGCATTGTTGTTTTCCAGTCCAGTGACTGCCAATCAGCAGTAGGCATTTTTTTAATTTATGTGTAGAATCGTTATCTTTAGTGTCTTGTAACGATTTTGGTATCGATTTGTTCTTAACCTCATCTATGGGCTGTTTGTAAAACCTTCAGCAAATAAACATACAGATATTCTTTTACACAGAAACAATCAAATATACACATATCAGCACAGCAAGCCGCACATTAACAGCATGACAGCGTAACACATAACACTCACAGCATGTGTGAGTCTCACACACACTCAACAATAAATACTGCTGTTCTCTGGGATCTCACCATTTTTACTTGACAGTGGGGGACGCAGGTTTTTTGTCATTAATGTACACTTTATGCATTTCCCTCTGGACTTGTCTCACCATCAGCAAACGCCACAATTCTCATTTGGAGAACATACGTATCTACAATCGCCAACATATATTTGAATCCTTGACAACTTTGCATATGTACAAATTCTATTTGCATATTTACAAAAGGACCTGATGTTGGTTTCAGGTGATCATGTTTCACTGTACTTTCTTTTCTGCGCGTCTGTTGACATGTCATGCAACCAGCATCCTGTGTTATGCCTGGTGCGAACCATTATGATTCAATTATCTCAGTTATCTATGTCATGTCATTCTTTCCCCCTTGTCCTACATGTGAAGGCGCATGCGCCAGAACATGGAGGAGGGAACGAGGACAAATAGGCTGACCGTCGGGATTAACCATCAGTGTACGGAATCGTGTCAGAATTTGGTATCGTGTCTGCAATAGACCTGGTCCTGGAGATGCGCTTATCTCAATAGCGATAATACAGCTGTGATCATCAGTTTCATCAGTCAAAGGAAGAAGCACGGCTGGGTTCGAGGGAAGTGAGCGCTTTAAAAGAATGCTTGAACTTGAAAGGATAATTGCCTCGTAGCCTGACCTACGAGCTGCTGTCAGACCCAGCACTATAGGAGCTGATTTGTCAGTCAAAATAACAACATGGGCTACAGATCTCAGACAGTTTGGCATACAAAGGGTTACTGAGGAAAGTCGAGGCGAGTAGTAGGCAAGAGGACGGTAATGGGATGCATGTTTCCGCACTAGTATCCCCAAAGCATCTCAATCTTTCTCATGTTTTCAGGCAGATGAAACATCAGGCAAGCTCACAGCTGGGGCCGAAACAAGTGCTTGCTTCAACATTTGGAAAGATTTATGCATTTCTTCTGTCCATTGCAGAGTAGGTGGCACATTCTGCAATGCAGCCTCTCTCAAGTTACAAGAGCTATATTTAATATTAGTGAGTAACATTACTGCACAACACTGGTATCAACTCTATCAACCAGCAGTGATGAGATGTCTCAAGATATTCACGGAGAAGCCATGTTGCTACTGCAGCATGGCAGGTGAACACTTTCATGTCTATAAAGCCTCAACTGTCATCAGATGTCAGAAACTGGGTCACACAGACCAAACCCTTGATGGATGTTATCATTCTAACCTGTTGACATGTGTGAATAAGTTCTTGTCATCAGGAGTTGAGTCCGGGAAAACACCCTGCAGCCACCTCTGACTGGTCAATTCATCACCGTCTCCTATGGGGGCGACTCACTCAATCCACAATTGTTTTTAACAAAACAGTTCCTGTTTGGGACATTTCAACCATGTATGCTCCTGTGTTTAAAATGGATAGATATTCAAATTTTAAATTATCGTAATTAAAATACGATGGACATACTGTTCTCAGCATGTAGTGTCAATGTCTTTTCTTTCTTTCTGGTGTAAAAGTTAACTTGTGGGGTTTCTGCAGACTTTCCTTTGGGGCACAGACACATGAGAATACATATTAACGTCACTGTGATCATGTCATTATATATATTTGACAACAATTAAAATAAGGATACATATGTGGAGAAGAGAAATAAAAAAACCCACAATTAAATAAATGAACATTACATAAAAGACATGCAGTGCAAATTGTCTTTATGGATACTATCACGGGTGAGAGCCACAGACAGAAATGCTTAAATTCATTTCATCATCTGCTCCTCGAAAGTGATGTCACCAATTCAAATACGCTCGACATACCATCCTTAGCATGTACTTTCAATCTAATTTCCTTGTGCCATTGTGTTTAGATTCCGGTTTTGCAGCATATGTTATGTTTACCTGACTGACGTGCACAACATGCCACTCCCAATCCACGGCACATCCTTTCATCCGTTCACAGCCTCAGAGTCGCCAAGAAGGTGTCCAGCTCCATCAGGTAAGACCTTTGAGTTTGTTAAGAAGACATTTAAGACATCTAACATCCATCTTTATCGGTTAAATTAAAGTTTAATCTGACATGCTGCAAATGTTAAAATGTTATTTTCTAAGATGACGAGGAGTGGGGTCCCAAAATGATACATTTTCACTTCCTTTGTGGCACAGACACATGCTGCAGTTTTTGACGATACATATTAACCTCACCACAAAAAAATAGAGGCATCCTGGGAATTTCTAAATGTTACCAGCCGGATTGTTTTAGGAGCAAACTGTGTGACTTTAACAAGATACCTGTAACGGGATGTAATGGTGATTCTTCAGTATATTGAAATATAAAAACACAATCAAAGGTATCAAATTGTAAGTTTATCTTTTCAAGCCCTTTACATTAATTCCTATGACTTAGAAGGTAAATGGTGCAGTTTATGGACTTAACAGTATTACAGTATTTTACATGAATTGTAAAGTAAAAAAAATAATGTACATATTACTAATGTTATTTCTCATTTAGTATTGTCCTAGAGACTTAATGTAACTTTATCTGTTTTTAAATTCTCACATGGTATAAGTTTGGGACTGTTTGAATTGTATATCCAGTGTTCCAGGCTTTTATTGCATTTCATTTACTCTAATCAGTGTGCACTTCCTATTCAGACGATTTACAAATATCTGACAAGAGATTTGATTGCCTGCTGGCTGTAATACAACACAATCAAAATACAATACAAACAACGTAGCCAACAGGAAACGCCTTTTCCCTGAGCAAATACACTGTGCTCGGGTGTTATTGCTGTCAAACTAGAGGCTGTTGCGATATTCCTGAGAGAAAAAAAAAAATCACCTCTACAGTTTACACATAAACTAAAAATAAAATGATATTTGCATTTACTATCAGTGGTTCTGTGAAATCAAGAAGTTGAAGGGTTTAAATTCAAAGACAATGCAAAACTCACAGGTTTTGCAACACGGAGCTCCAATATCTAATCAGATCATCTACTGTAGAGGATAAATAATAAAATAAATTCCAGAGCTATATATGTGGTGCACGGATGGCATTTTCAAACGTGCTCCTAATGAATGAGCGGTAAAAGATTAAGACATAGAAGCTTCCACATTTCATGCTCTAAGAGATGAGCTTTCTCTGTAATTAATTTTTTTTAATCACTTTCTTGCCATGAGTTCTGATTTCTACATGTCTGCAGGTTCATTATTCACGATCTGCGGCTGACGTTTTCCAACCACCAATGGCAGCAAAAGCCTTGACAGACTGGGACAGTGGTCTCCTGGACTGCTTCGAGGATGCGAGTACTTGTAAGAATCAATACAAATTGGTATTTTTTTTGGACTATAGCCTCATTGTTTCTCATTTCTGTGGCTGCCTTTGGCAATATTACTTAATACATTTTTCAGGTTGCTATGGCTTTTGGTGTGGCCCTTGCCTTGCCTGCACGGTTTCAAGAAGATTTGGAGAGAACAATTGTCTCCCATTATGTGACATATTTAGCCCTTCCATGTGTGTAATCTGTGGGACACCACCGTGTGCTGTAGCTCCTGCAGTCCTGGCTCTAAGGGTTGCCATGCGAAACAAATATGGTATCAAGGTATGATACATGTAAAGCTGATGTATACTGAATTTTGTATACTGATGTTTCCTGAATTTACAACTCTACATACTCTTTAATTTGCTCCCTCTGCAGGGTTCTGTCTCTAAAGATATCGCAGCTTCCTGTTTCTGCTACATGTGCTCCTGGTGTCAGATGCACCGTGAGTTAAAACATCGCAAGAAAGCTCCCACTGTCGTCAACATGCAGTATCAAAACGTTGTCAACATGCAGCCTGCTCCAATGATGACGGCTCCTATAATCCCAGCCCAAACTGGTTTCGTGAGCCAACCAGGGCTCATCATAACTTCAAACTGAGCTTCGTGGCTTCCCATTGGTCTGTTGTGTCTTGTGACGAAAATGTGATTCAGCTCAGATCATGCTGTTTGTGCTGTTACGCTGCAGACAAAAATCTAAGTGTGTATTTATCTATGAAACCCAACGATGTAATAATTTTGAATTGTCTCCCTTTGAAATGTCGCAATAAAGCTCCCACTGTCATCAACAAGCAGCCTGATGCAGCGATGATGGTTTATCCAATCCCACTCCACACTGGTTTCATGGTGTCACGTCATGGATTCACAGCTGTACATCCGTCACTGACATGTCATCAGAGCAGTACTTTACTGTTACAGTCCCAGATGGTCTGACATGACGTTGGATGCTAAAAAACAAATGTAAACAGCAAATTATTATATTATGTGAGGAGGTCAAGAGGATATTATTAGAGATATTAAACAAGATAATATTACAGCCTAGAGTAGTGATGTAATGGTGTCGGGTGCAACAGAGGATGATACTGGACAGAGACCTGCAGAAAGATGGCGAAAGAGTTGCTGTGCCGAAATATACCGAGAAAAATCATAAAATAAAAACCTCTGTGAATTGGCAAGCCATGATGATATGATGACTGGAATATTAATTTAGCATGAAGTTTGTCTTAGATATATATTTCATTTTAGTTAATTCCGGTATCCTATTTAAGTTTCTAAATCATTCAGGTAAGACACTGTGCTCAAAATATACTCAAAATGTGCCACGTGGCCAAACACCTAATTGCTTAATTGTCAACTCATCAATCAAAATGTAAGCACTATAAGAGAGACCACAGGTGAGTGGGTACCTTTTACAGTAACAATGGGAGCCAACATGGCAGCAAGAGGAAGAGGGTGAGGGAGACGTAGGTGTAGCGCTGGGGGGAGGACGAGGACAAAGAAGAGGACACGGAAGAAGACAACTTACCGGTGAAATCCAGGCGACATTAGTTGACCATGGTATCAACCACGGGTTGACAATGAGAGAGGCTGCACTTAGAGTCCAGGCCAAGTTGAGAGCGATTTATTCTTGCCTGCTATCCGGACATTTAAACTTGAGCACAGGTACGTAAGCAAGCTTTGATTCATAATTCAGCACTCCACAAACCATACTGTATACATCAGCTGTCGTGTGATGCCTGTTCATGAAGGCTTCATGAAGGTTTAATAAAAATATCACATCAACCGTTTACAAATTACAGCCATTTTTGCACATAATGGACCAGACTGTATGTTTAGGAAGGGGAGTCTTTTAAACATCAAGTATAAAGTCTGAAGGCTTTGTCGTCTTTCTTGTTAAAGCACTGACATATCTTGTTTATACCCACTACACATTTTGTTCTTCTGTTGTATTAATGTTTGGTCATTTTGTTTGACATTAAATTGTCTAATTAAGCTCCTGAATAAAATGTCTTTACGCTGATTCCCAAGAATGCACACGGATTACTTTTAGAGATCTCATTAGCTTTATATTGATATATTTATATTAATATTTGGTGTCAAACCGTGTGTCCTGCTCTTGGCCACGGGAGACATGCATGGGCTATGTCAGCCTTCTGGGGTTGAGAAGAGAATTTGGTGCATTCAAAGTCCAAGATTTGAAGGCCAAAGTTTTTTGTTTGCTTTACAATCCTCGTATCTTCTTTCCTGTTAAAAACTGTTTGCAGAACAACGAGCCTTTTACCAGGAAGATGAAGCTCGGAGTGCCCGCCTTGACAAAAAACCTATTGACAGAACACAAAGACACAAACAAGGGCGTAAAGAAAGTTAATGTCAAGGTAGTTTGTGTAAGGAAACCTTGATACGACAGTACAGATAGATTTCCTAACAGATAATATCAAATATCAAAACAAATCTGCATTAAATTAAAATAGCACTGGTTCTTTCATGTTTTCTTTCATTCTTTCAAGACCAATTTGGGCCTAGGTAACACTTGGGCTGCTTTATTTAAAACTCATTTTAGGCCTAATAAGACAAAGGAGATGCAAGTTAAAATATCAATTACAAGCAAATAACGGCCACCTGCCAGCTAATCACACTGACGAAATCTTGGTGGCCATGAAAGCATGAAATCGTGCCTAATGAAAAACAAGACTTTATCGCAGAGGATGTACCTTTTATGCTGCAACACTTTTAAAAGTGATGACTCTGGATTTACTTGGTAGAGTGTCTCCTTCTTCTCATCTTCAAAGTACAGCTAGAAAGTGAAAGGTCAACTGTGGTTAATTGGAAATAAAAATAAATTGTCATTTCATTTATTGATATAACTTATTGTTTTTTTATTGTTATAACTGTTTTTAGTAATGAAATATAATCCTTGTTTAACAGTTGTACTTGTACTCATCAGAACACAGTAATTAAATTCTTTATCTACACGAGTAGATAAAATATCACTGTAACAGAATATATTGGTTAAAGTATTCAGTTCATCAGAATGTGGATATAGTTTGTAAGAACAACATTATTTTACAAGTTTAAGGATGCAGAACAAAACAGTCAAGATGACACAGCATGTTAACTTCTTCAGGATGGTGGTATGAACTGTTCCTGTCCATTTCTTGTGGTGGAGCATCACAGGAAAAAAATAATCGGCAACAAGTGACCAAGAACGCCAACACACACAAACCTGTATTTGTTGTGGGTTGTATTTCCTGTCCGTGTCCCACGGTGGAAGTTCTTCCCCGAACATGACCGCCAGGTGATCTATGAAACTGAACAAGACAAATAAAAAAGACACAGAAGTGATTTTGCAGCCGTGATTCTCATTAAAAACACATAAAACTCCTGACTGATTTAACAGTATTTAGTCAAATGAAATGGAGAACGGTTGGCGTATATAGATATAGGGAGACCTACTCAGGTGAATCGTGTGCTATTACATATTTGTTTCAAAGATGAATGTTGCAGAACAAAGCTCCAATTGCTTATATACGAAAGTGTTTTTCATTCATTTCTTCAGGGGAAATTACTTTACATTTCTACACATGACTTTGTTTTTTCAGTTAGCTGTAACAAATAAAACACACTCTTGGTTACAATAAGCGCAGAAACACATCAAATCCAGATATATTCAAGACTAGACAAAAAGAACAGGGGGGAGTTTACCAGTCGTTCTCACAGAAAGCAGAGATGAAGTCACTCTGCTGGTGTTCAGGATACAGGAAAAGAACAGGCCAGTGCAGAGAGCCCTGCTTGTCCAGGAACACCTGAGCCCCCGTCGCTTCCTGGGAGCCGAGGCCGTCCAGGCTCAGCTGCGATATCGCTGCTGAGGAGCCTTCATCCTCATCCTCGCTGTCTGAACCACGCCGACGAGGCTCCACAGGCTGGAGGAGCTTGATGCCTCGATCCTGCGTAAAGCACACAAACACGTATCCGATACACACACACACAAAAAAATCCAGCCTGGAGACTTAGACCTCACATCATATTAACATACACCGATCAGCCATAACGTGATGACAGCGTGGGCACCCTGACCGGTCTGCGGCTGCGCAGCCCCGTGTGAATCAAACTGTTCTGTGTGTTCTGACACCTTTCTATCAGAACCAGCATTCACTTTTCAGCAGTTTGAGCTACAGAAGCTCTTCTGTTGGATCGGACCACACGGTCCAGCCTTCCCTCCCCACACGTATCAATGAGCCTCGGCCGCCCATGACCCTGTCTCTGGTTCACCGGTTCTCCTTCCTTGGACCACTTCTGGTAGGTACTGCCCCCTGCAGACCGGGAACACCCCACAAGAGCTGCAGTGCTAGAGATGCTCTGGCCCATATCTTTACACTTGCCCATTTTTCCTACTTCAACACATCAACTTGGAGGACAAAATGTTCACTTGCTGCCTCATATATCCCCCCCACCGACAGGTGCCATGGTAACCAGATAATCAATGTTCGTCACTTCACCCGTCGGTGGTCATATAGTTATTGTTTGATTGGTGTACACTTAATAGAGATACAATTAGTGTCAGAGTTGACTGATTGTTTTAGGTATAATGTTGTGATTTTCACATACAAATGCGTAAGCGAAGTCCAACGCTTAACTGAGAACAAGTTGGGGTTTAATGATCCTCTCAGTTTTAATTAGGATGCTTACCTTTATAGCAGCCAGGAGAGCTTCTTTCTCACCATGTAGCTTTTTTTCTTTGGACTTGGCCTTCCTGGCATCTCTCTCTGCTGCTCTCTAAGGCACAAACAAACAAACAAACAGAGCTTTACAGTCGTCTGAAACTTAAAAAAACTCCACCGCAACGCCAGTTCAACTCATTAGTGAATGTACCTTGTGTTTATCAGCCGCTGCTCTCAGCTCCAGCAGCTTCTTGTCGGTGGGATGGGCCCTGAGCCCCTCATCGCACCAGTGGAGGGCCTCTGCCACGTCGCGCAGCTCTATGCAACACTGAACGCCTGCAGAGACATACAAACGATTGTTTTCGCCGTTATTCTAAGCAGCGTTTTGCTTTTTACTTTCTGTGCTGTTATGCTATTGCTACATTGCTGCAGGTGAAACACCTGTATGTTTATATCACAGACCTCTGATTAGGGCTTTCAGGTGGTCTGGTTTGATCTTCTTTGCAGCTGCAGCATCATTCAATGCCGAGCGCATGTTACCTGCGATACAAACCAGAAGAAATGAGGATGAAATGAAACAATGAACAAGATGTCACACAAAATACTGTGTCATATCTTGTTCATTGCAATCCGCATTATGATTTATAAGCATACCACACAAATGTCTGGTGCCATCACACATTTATGTTTTAAGAGGCTATGAATGTATGTAGATCAGAAATCCATACCCAGGTGAAAGTGTGCCGCCGCCCGGTTGGTGAGGAGAACAGCGTCCAGGTCCTGGTCCCCACACTTCTTCTTCAAACCTGCCGTGTAGGCCACTATGGCCTTCTGGTAGTCCTTCTCTTTGAAAAACGCATTTCCCTCGTCTTTCAGGCTCTTTGCTTGCTCTGGGGGTTGGAGTGAGGCAAATTAACTGAATCAGTAAATGTCTCTGAAGTCTGCGACGCTTATTTTCACCGACGACGGGACTTAAAGCCGCCTACCTTCTGGGGGCCTGTCCTCGTCGTGGATAATGGCCTGGAGACAAGCTAGTTCGGGGTATTGTTTTGGGTCAATCTCTTCGGGGGCTGTTTTCATGAACATGGGCACTTTATTAAACTCCTGGATGAAACAAAAAACACAGCGGAAGGACAGAAACATGCACCCAAGTCTGAAGTCACCAGTTAGCTTGCTAGCTAACAACAACAACAACTACGAGCACAGCTAAGTTATATTACGTAGAAGGAACTTTGAGGCTGATGTTTAACTTGTAGTTTCTTACTTCTTCCCAGCTGTTTTCACTGAAGCCATTTTTATATCTCTGGGTCTTGAATTTGTCCATGAACTCGTCCATGTCGTCGTCGCTGTCGCGTCGCTCCGCCGAGGACGCCATTTTCGACGAAACTATATTTCGGAATGACCGCGTTGTTGTTGTTGTTGTTCAAAACCGCCTTCAAACTATTCGACGAGATTCTCGCCACCAGCCCATCAGGTGCGATAACGTTACCCGCTGTAGAAGTTACCCGGCTCCTTGTTTACACATGTTCGTAGGCGGTGCTACGTGAATAAAGATCCGTGCGGAAACACCGTACGGGCACATTTGTTCCACCATCGCCTGCCCCACAGATAATACGAGTTTATTATAAAACCGCCAACGACGGAACATAACTATAATACATGTAGTAACGTTAAAGGCTGCAAGAAATTAAATTGTGATATTTTGTTTATTGCATCACGGAAAAGATTTTGTTGCGGCAGTAAGTTTACGCCCATCAGCAATGTCAACCAGTATGAAAGTGATGGTTTTTATAACTTTATAAAGCAAAATTTAACTTCCAGTCCTCGTCATGGCATAACACACAACTTACAATACACACAAGGCTTGAATCTTCTTTCCCCACTACCTCACCGACTGCATCGAACACATTTTTCTTATTACAAAGCACACACACAC
>JAVQJF010048771.1:0-11586 GCA_036023855.1 Gadopsis marmoratus
GTGTGTGTGTGTGTGTGTGTGTGTGTGTGTGTGTGTGTGTGTGTGTGTGTGTGTGTGTGTGTGTGTGTGTGTGTGTGTGTGTGTGTGTGTGTGTGTGTGTGTGTGTGTGTGTGTGTGACTGTGTTAAGCATGCCAGCTTTAAGTGTGATGGCCCTGCTGCTCCTCGCGTTCAAGCCCACATGAACGCCTCAACACAAATCCTTGGTGAAGGACTCGATGGATGCCGTGAAATCATATTTGCTGTACAGCTAATGGCATAGGACTGGTTCTGCTAGGATGTTCCTCAGAGCAAGAAAAAACGTAATTTGGCTGTAATACACACTGACCATTTACACTTTACCATGCACAGACCACAGTGTATGGACGTTGTAGTGCCACGGATGTGCGCCTAACAGGAGCTGCCACGTTTGCAGGAATTTAGACAAAAAATGTTTTTGAAACTACAGTAATCAACTATATTTTGAAGTTGTTTTTTTTTTTTTTTTTTTAAATAAATCTATAAGAGGTTAATATGTCCACCAACTCTTGGGTTACTGTGTCAAACAATTCCAGTAAGAAAATGCTCATAAAAATCAGCAAATCACAGCGGCCACACAGCAGAACATGAGCCAGTGTTTCACACACAGGGAAGAGAACCCAGCTGAACCTTTTAGAGGTGCTGTTAAAGGTGCCTTGTCTGGGGAAAATAGGACGAGGTGTCATGTTCGGTGGGGCGGTGATGGGGAATATTGTTAAAAACAAAGGAAAGAAAATGTGAAAGGAAGAGGTATTTTGATGAGTCAGAAAAGTGACTCCTATGAGAAAAGAAAACGGCTAAATCTTCCAAACTTCAAACAGACCTCACATTCTTTTTACCCCTCCCCGCCATCATATGGGCGTCTCTTTCTCGTCGTGTGAAACTACAAAGGGCCGGCCGTCCGAAGGAGCCGCGCCGCTGTGTGTGCCGCTGGGTGCTGCTGCTGCTGCTGGTGGTAATTAGGCGTCACAACACTTAGGCCGGGTGTCTTCCTCCTGACGTGACGGAGGGATGGAAGAGTTATTCGGCTCTGCAGTTTCTTCTGCTCTGCTGGTCATCTGCCCCCCCCCGCCAACCCTTCCAAGCACCCGGAGGCAGAGGAGAGAGGCAGCATGTTAGAGAGAGAGATATCAAAGCCCCCGAGGGGTTAGGAGAGGGGTGTGTGTGGGGTTGGGGGTTGGGTTGCGTATATTCTGCATCACTAACTGTACGGACAATATAGATCAATATGAGGTGAGGGCACATATATTTTACTAATTACTGCAATAATTAAAAGGGTCTGTTGTGATTAAAATAAAATCAGTACATGGTCAATTTTTAGCTAAATGGATTCAGACACAGTGAACGGATCCTGTTCCAGCCTTGTTGCTCCTATGTCATAAAATCATTTGAGAAAACAACATTAGCGAGGTGAAGATTTTTTTTGTACCCCCCCCCCCCGCTCTCTTGATGGGTCAATCACAGAGACCCCTGGGACAAGACGAGGGAATAGCTTTCTCACTTTATTGTTATTGTCACATCTGATGGTGCTGGTCAGTGGAAACACACCTGAAGTAATTAGAAAAGAATGTAGAACTCACTGGCACTTACTGTTAAAAACAGTTTGTGGTCTTTAAATTCATCATTTAACGTTTCTTTGCTTATGTGCTTTTATTTTCATATAGGTGTCGATCCTCTATTAATAACACGTATGTTACCAACAAAAGATTTGAGTAAATAATGAAGAAGGCAGGATTGGAGGGGAGGGGAGGGGAGTTGGTGCAGGGTTGGGAGAAAATATGCTGTGGCAGTAAATTCAGAGTTTGTGTGGCGTGCCGAGCATAACGCCAGGCTACAGGAGGGAGAGACATGCTGCTTTCATGTCCGTAAGCCATGTTCACGTCCACTGAAGACTTCTGTTTTTACACAGGTAGGCAGTTTGGGGACCTCAGTAAGGAAGGTAAAAAAAAAAAAAAGAAGACATGAGAGGAATCAAAGGATGTTCCCCCCTTTTTAATAATGTAACAAATATTCTAATTTCTAAAAATAAACCTCCTCTTCATCCTTCCTGCTAATCTGAGCAGTATTTTATTCCAACCCAAGGCCATATTAGTATGCTAGCCAAGGGCAAAATGGTTACGACAAGACCAAGTTCCCTCAAAACACTTAGACACATATAAAAAGAGAGTGAAAGGATCAGGCTGCAACTTGTAGACAACTCCCCCGATTTAGTACTGGGTTGTAGCTAATTGGCTATAGTGGACTGTAATAACTTTAAAACATAAAATTGTAGCCTCATTTTTTTGTTATTTTTAAATAGCTACACTAACATTAGAATTTCTTCTGCTCTTGGACAAGTAATGAAAATGAACAAACATAAAATGAAGATTCTTTTTTTCATATGAAATTAAGAGCAAAAATGCAAGGTAACGTAGTTTTAGAGCAAAAATAAATGTAGCATTAGAACAGTGCTTGGCTCTGCACACGCAAGCATTTCTTATATCTGATTAATTGCATCTGAACTGTGAGTTTCTGTCTCCCTCTGTGTGTGTGTGTGTCTGTCCACATGGATATATTGATGCCATTTTATGAAAAGCAGTTGAGCAATGGGTCTTTGTACCAACCATCAAACAGACACTTCATTATGGGAGCAGTGATAACAAATACATTGTGTAGGATAATGATGGCAGTGGTTCATATTGTTCATTATGCGTCTGGGTGTCACACAGCACTTGGCATTTATGCTTGCGTGTGTCTTTGTTTTTGTCATTTTACAACATCATGTTTTAGCAAATTAACATCTGAACCATTGGGGAGAAAAATATACCATCATTTTCCATCGGCGACAGACGATATATTTTGGATAATGGTTGCGTATTTTGGGCTTTATTTGTAAATGTGAGGTAATGAATTCCCATTTATGAACAGTGACGGCAAACAGAGATATTGTGTCACTTTGCTTGAATAGGTCTGCTGGATGCATGATGGGCTGTCATTGGGTGACAAACTGTATCTGTAAGATAAAAATCAACACGTTCCTTTTTATAGTAAGAGCATGCTAAGTGTAAGTTCTCTGTGTGTAAGGCATAAATATTCCTATAGATTCTAATGCTGTTCAGACACACTGGCGATGTCCCATGCAGAAAGTGGGAGGTGTGTGATGTGGAGTCTGACTGGTGGAGGCCTCCAGCGTGTTGGCTGCCTGTCAAAGGTTTTGGGGCACTGGACTGAGTCGATGCCTGCCACACACATGTCATGCCTTCCCTCCCCGATGAGCCCTGCAGTTACGCAATCAACAGTATTATTGCTTGGAAATGTATATATTTAATTTGTGAAACAATGACAGTTTTGCTTGATTTATGGCGCAAGGCTAGGTTTAATTAATTGAAAAATGCATATTACCTCGTGACTTAATTATTAGCTAATTAATCACTGCGTACTTGTTCAGTGTTCCCCCTTCCCCCCCCCTCTTTTCAGGCATATTTCTATGAGTGTCTGACACTTGAATTTCCTCCTGGGGTCATTTTTATGTGAGGTCATGCTTTTTCTTCCTGAGTGGCTGTTGAGATGGAGAACATGCACTCTGGAAAGCCTTCGGTAAAGCGGGACGGCACACAGCTCAGGTGAAAACACACTGAAGGCAGTGAGAGTGTGAGCTTTTTTAATCTTGACATCATGTATTGGGAGTTCAGGACAGGATTAACAGTGTGTTTTGAATCATTCGATGTGGAGAATATTAGAGCAGCTTAGGTCGCGTAAATCCCTTTGACCTGACAAGTCATTTTGTTAACTTCTTATGTGGATATGTACATGTATGTGTGTTTGTGTGTGTAGACCTGGATTCTGGTGAGTTTCTTTGCAAGTTTAAGGCTGAATAGTAGTAGCTTAAACTCTAGCTTCCCTGTCTGCATGGGATTCCGTCTAAATTTAAAAATAAGAAGGCTACCAACAAAGTTGACACACGTACACCAGACTATCCCTATGCTGAAACGTCAAGTGTTTAAGTGAAAAAAAACATTTAACCAATACTTCCTCCAGTACTGAACCCAATCAGCCAAATGACGTGGCCTTAACCCTGGAGACCTGGCTGTGGCTTCTTAATGTGGCAAAATGAATGTGCCGTTAATACACACTCACCCAATCGCACATGCATCCACAAATTAAAGTCTACACTTCAAACTCTGAAAAGGACAACCACCGGCTTGTTGCACACATCGAAAGTATTCATATCTTCCATAGTAGCCTTGGGAAGCACAATTTGCCAAAGGTGTAAGCTGATCCTTGGGGTCATGGTCAAAAATGGTGAATAAACGTATCACTGTTACAGCTGTCAGTGGTTTACCTCTCTCTGGTGGAGAGTCTAAATAGTAGTATTTATGTCGGTTGGTTTTCTACTGAAAATGCAGGGCAGGTTGATCGGAAGATCAAGGATTTCCCCTCATGAGAGCTTCTCCAAATAGCTGCTGTTAGGAAATGATAGGGAATGGATGCATTGGATGCAAGTGTGTTATAAAGAGGAGGCAGTGTGGCTGTGACTAGAGGCCGGCCTGCCAAAGTGCCTTACCCCCAACGCCCATCCACCCTGCCTGACCACTATCCGGGCCCCCATGTGTCTGTGCCTGGTAATGGTAAGCGTTTTAAACTATTAGAGTTGCTGTGAAAAAGGCCCGTTTGAGTGCAGAGCTGTCAGTCTGCAATGAGGCAATTGGGGGTGGGGGGCTGTCATGGCTGTCACTCAATGGGAGGATGAGAACTGTTTGGCCCTAATGGATTCCTCCAGGCGGACGGCTTACACGGCGGCTAGAAGTAAAATCGATGCGTTGTCATGAGCGAGTGAGGCATCATCAAACGACCAGGTGGACGGGGAGGCAAGGAAGGGGAGGCCTGCCAGGGTAGTTACGTCTATATCTCAGCCTGTGTGTGTGTGTGTGTGTGTGTGTGTGTGTGTGTGGTTTGGAAAGGAGAGAAGAGACAGACAGATGCTCGGCTCAGCTTTACACGCCCAATGGGGCCTCTGCTATGATTGTAAGCATGGAAGGGGGCTCTGACCTCCATCATCTCTGTTGCTTTTATTTTCCGGTTCTCTTGTAATCGGACACAGATACACACAGACGTATCTCCACACACACACACAAACACACACACACACACATATAGATAGATAAATGTGGATCTGTGCAGACAGGGCTATGTTTCTCTGGCAAAAGTCAAACATCATCTTCTAGGCAAAATAATTTTTCATAGAACAAGGGTTCGTTTCAGTGATTCCAGGTTTTGACTAGAACCTGCCTGCAGAGAATGCGACAATTAGATTTCAAACGAGGCCAAATGGTTTAACGGTTGGTGACAGAATTTCAAGCACCTCTTGGCTAAAATATTTGACGTGGCATGAGCAACAGTCTGGAAAACCCTGACAGGATAAGATGAACATGGGCAACCTGCAGGAGGAAAGAGGAAAGAGTAAACATGCAAACTGAAAACTCCACATGTAGGACATGTAACAAGATGTTTTGTAAAACAGATCACTGACTAAAATAACCAAACAACTGAGACAACTTAGTCATGAAAAAGGTATAGAACATATGTCAAAAACATTCTTTGTATTGTAGTAAAGCCCCAGAAGCTTCCTTTTTGAATGAGGTTATGTCCTTGCTATTTTATCCATTGCCTATATGTTGAGAGAGACACTCATTGTCTTTGAAACACAAGCAGACAGACAACCATTAACCGTTTCAGTTTACTTTACCTCTCCTTGCTATTTACCCTGCTGGGGACTGGCCTCCAGGGGGCCACGGCGGGGCCGCCCTCTGGGTCCCGGGGAGAGGTGCAGGTCCATTGATTGGCAGGTAGAGTCGGACAAGATTGCTCCAAGCTGGCTGTAGGCAGGCTGCTGATGCTGAGCAGGGATGCTGGTGTTCCAACTTCCTCACTTGGCCTCTCTGTCTGGGCTCAGTCAGCCTCCGCCGGCTCCTGTCAGCCTGCCTGCCTGCCTCTTTGTCTTTGAGTTACGTTGAGAGAATTGGTCTGGTGATGTGATATATTTTTCTTATTGTGAACAAATGCCATGAAAAGCATCACACTACAAACAATGATTTGATCCTACTAACAAGTATTGCCTGTATAGCCAAAAGTCTGATATATCTGTGCCAGAGAGCTCCATCAGTGAGCCACACTGTTGCACTGGGTGACATGTTACTTCATCACAATGAACGTGGCCACTGTAGTTTTATTTTGAGTCCATCCAACATACACTGGCCTGCCACCTGAAGCACTCACTACAGCACCAAATCTGCATTGGAAAATAGTCCTTAAGAAATGTACTGTAAATGACAGTGTCCAGCTGTTTATTACTTAGCCTTTTTTTAATATTCATGACCCATTTTTAAGATTTAGGGACAGTGGGACCTAATGGATATGGGGCTGAAAGCCACAGACAAGCTGGGGAAGTCAGAAAGTATTGACAAGAGACTAATGCATCTTTGGATTCACTCATTTCAGAGGATTTGTTGACAATAAGAAAAATAATAGAGTACGGCCAACCTTATTATTTGCTGTTGTATGGTGGACAGTACTGGGCAGTTAATAGATATCCGCCAGCTTTTATAATAACGTTTTGTTGGTAATTGGTATCTTACAGTTTACATTATATAGTTCATGCAATTTCAAATGTTCTGGTCTTTACTGAAAAATTAGGCCGTAAAGTCTAAATCTAAAAGTGTTAATCAACTAGCACTAAAGTCTTTTAGGATGCTTAATCGTTGCAGATTGCACAGAATAACACATTTGAGACTAATGAGTAAAATTCTTCATAATGCACAGGAAAATATATATTCCTATATATATATATATATTCCTGTATATATATATACAAGATTGATCTATTTTTCTATAGTTGTATTGAAGTGGGTATTTCTTCCCTCAGTTTGTTCAGCGTAGAACTTGAGTCAAGATGCGCTCAATATTCTTCTTGTTAGCCTTTGGAATTTCTTCTCTTTATTGCTGAACACATGAAAGAGTTGGTGTTGATTAAGGAGGCCTTTTAAGCTGCGAAAGCCCTAAATGTGCTGTGTCCTTAGTAAGATGAAAAGGAGTCGAACTTAGCCGGAGTTGTTTCTTACCTTAGCTCTTCCAATGGGAGAACCTTTGGGAGAACGCCTAAGAGAGAGACAAACTAGAAGCCCTTATTCTCTATGCTAATTTCCCCACATTTTACTTGTAATTATGCCCCAACATCCCCCTTTCTTTCTCTTTCCTCTCTTTTCTTCTCCAACTTCACCCTCCCTACTTGTCTCTTATTGCTGATGAAACATTTTCCCGTTTGCTCCATCTTTATCGTTTTCAAACAGCAGCCACATCTTTTAGACCTTACTCTTCTGTTCACCAAAGAGCGTTTTATTATTTCCATCCTTATAGGCGTAGTTCGTCCTAGATGAGGGGAAAAAAAAAGAGATTGTTTCTTACTTCATCGCTACAGTGTGAATTG
Organism: Gadopsis marmoratus; assembly: GCA_036023855.1. NCBI lineage: Eukaryota > Metazoa > Chordata > Actinopteri > Centrarchiformes > Percichthyidae > Gadopsis > Gadopsis marmoratus. The sequence continues at coordinate 7,479 of JAVQJF010048771.1, forward strand.
GAACAGCGTGGCCCTTTATCGATGCGCTGTGGATGTCTGTTCAAGCCAAAGCGTTTTGTGGTGACATATGTCCCCTTTCTCCTTCTAAAATGTCACTTCCCCTCCATCTCAGTGCTGCCATTGCCCGTATATTTATTTTATCTCGCTAATGTGGGTCACCCCTGTATGGCGACCATCAGCGAGCCACAGTCAAATAGCTGTGTCTGAAGCCTACCTTTGGCATGATTTATGGGCTGGTGTGACGCTCAGCTCTCAGAAGGACCGCCATTGTCCTGCTACAGCTCTCAACTCCCGACGTAGGGGCGCTTTGTCTGCGCTGAGGCAAACCAGACCCCCGTCTTTAAAAAGAATCAAATTATTTCATCATGTTGGAAATGAAAAGGCTGTAATTACTCCTAATTAGACCCTGACTTTTTTCTTTTCTTCTTTCTTTCCCTTCTTCCCCTCCTCTCGCCTCCTCTCTTTTCTCACTCCGGAGTTTCGGAGGTGAATTCTTTTTCCAGAGCGTTCGAGATTGCTCTAAATCAGAGGCGTTAGCGTGCAGAGTGGGGAACAATTTTCTGTTCAGTTTGAAATTGATTAATATAGGCTTTTGACAGCTCTTCTGGCTTTGATATTCGTCGAGAGGGGAGGTCTGAAGTGGTGTGATGACACTGTAATGTTTGCTTTAAAGCCCTACCTTAATGGGGCTGGCTCCACAATGTCATGATGTTTCACAAGCCAGAGGAAAAACGAGAAGCAAAACACACCATTTGTGGAGTATTAAAGCATATGTCTGTACTTGTGTGTGTGTGTGTGTGTGTGTGTGTGTGTGTCTACATGTGTGAAGCCTTCGTGGACCATCTACCTCATCGCACTGGTTAAGAGTGTGCAGCCGTGTAGGGTTTCCCTTCCAATAACACCCCTCCACGCTGGAGAGCACCAGCCTAATGGCCGACTATCACAGAAAATCATTTTCTGCCCGTCAACTATTTACATGTATCTTTACCACACAAGTCTTGTCGTTTTAGGCGGCACAACAATTTGCTAAGCAAATCCACTCATCATTTATCTATCAAGGGGGAGGCTGTTGGTGTGTGTGTCTGGAGAAGTTGGGGGGTGGGGGGGTTTGGTGGTTGGTGGCTGGTGGCTGGTGGCTGGTGGAGGAGGAGGGCTTTTCAGAGGAGGTGGGGGAGCATTGAGGGAAGCAAATATTTTCTCTGGCTTGCGACAGCACAGTGAAAACACACTCCTGATGCTGATGTGTATTAGAAGTGAGCCGGGCAAATATTAGCACTGCCTTACAGTGGTAGAGTGGTGGTGTGGGGGTGTGATGGGAGGAGTTTGCAGGACTGCTGTGCTATGTGGTGGATTTAAAAAAAAAATAAATAAAAGGTTAAAAAAAATCTTAAACGTTGCTTAAAATAATGATGTCTTCTTACTTCTAACACCATTTCATCAAATATTTTTTGTGTAGCCAGAGCAAGACGTTTAAAGTAGCACTTCAAATAAATAAAGCTTGGGTAAGATCATATTTTGGTAAATGACCATTTTTAATTTTGTACTGTAGTGCTGCAACTAATGATTGTTTTCATGTTTGGTCTATAAAACATAGTGGAAATGCCTCATCATTTCAACATATTCCTGGGTGAAGGTCATCAGATGGCGTAGTTTGTCCAACTAACAGTCCAAAACCCCAAGATAGTCAATTCACGATGACATGAAACAGAGGAAAGCTGAAAATCCTTACATTTGACAAGTTGGAACTGTTTGATATTTCTGTTTGAAAATGGACTTAATAAATTGATGACCTACTGTACGGCTGTAATAGGCCTAAAACATTGGTCAACCTCAAAAAGGAATTTGGCTCAGCATTGGAATGTGGAATATCAAGCCCATCATTCACTATATGACTGACACCATTCCCTGCTTCCGTACACACACTCACACACACATACCTACCCACCAGCCCACCCAGTACTCCCAAACACATCATAGCATTTACTCAGCCGGACATTAACTTGTTCAGGTTGGCACGTGTGCTCAAGGGCACAACAACAACAACAACAGCAGCAGCAAGTTAACTCCACCCACATTTACTGCATAAGTCAAATACTTGTGAGAGAGGGGGAATGGAAAAAGGCTGCGAAGGGGGTGGTCAAACAGAACGGTGATGAGTCTTGTTTGTCAGCAACAGAGTGCAAGGAAATGTGACAGAGCGCTGGAGGAGGTTTCCAAATCCATTTCCTGCTCTTGTCTGTCCACATCAGCCGCTGACGACGGATCTGCTGGTTCTTATTGTGTTCTATTATGGAGTGTGTGTGTGTGTGTGTGTGTGTGTGTGTGTGTGTGTGTGTGTTGCACACATACCCAAAAATGATGCGTCTCCTTTGATCTGTTCCAGTGTGAGCCACATGAACAGCTCCGCCGCCAGGCGTGCGCGCGCACACACACACACACGGACAGCCCTGCAGTTTGGCCCTTTGCACTTTTTATAGCAAGGCTGTGTGTGTGTGTAGTTTTGACTTGCTCCGGCATCTTGTTTTTCCGTCCACATGGTCCACATCCGTCCAAGATCCATTTGTATACTCACTGTAATAGGAGCCAGTGTTTGAGGTACAGTGCTTATTAGTTTCTTATCTCAGCTAATTACCCATTAAATAACCACATGCGCATACACATGCATACCCTCACACACACTCCTATTACTGGATAATTAGCAACCGGCCCATTATGAATATGCATTTCCTACTGCTTAATACACAGAAAACTGAATATTTCCATTTTAATTTCCTCAATTGACTTGTCATGCTTTTCATCATACTGCTTTAAGGCTTTAAGGCTATCATGGGTTACTTCACCAGAATCCAGGGATCAGAGTCACCTAACCACACTGCTTGCTATGGGATGGATACATGTTCTTCACTGTGTGAGGTGTGGACCGCCTCAGTCGGTTCAGTATTTATATCTGCAGCGCTGTATTGCGTAGTCAGTTTGATACTTCATTAGCAACAACTGATGCTGGTGTCCTGCAGGCGACCTCAGGAGTTGGTCCAGCAGCTGCAGCTGTGAGGTCTAATTCAGTCCTCGCTGGGGCTTTACCTTCTTATTGATGCTCAGTTCCATTGTTTTTTTTTTGTGCAGATCTCCATATTTTCAATTCAAGTGTAGAATATTAAAAAGCCAATTAATGAACTTTTTCATTTTTTGGTTCATGCATTGCTGCGGGACTGGACAGTCTGTTCTTGTTGCTCTATGTTTGCCGCGCTGCATGTTTTGTTGTTTTCACTCTGCCCATCCTCTCTGGCCCGGTGTGCAGAGAGGACGCTTGGAGCGGTGTGTGTCACATCAGGTGCGTCAGGATGCCCATTGGCTACCGGCCGCCGACCGGAGCCATCCCGGCCAATCAGCTGTCGGCGAGCTGACCTTTTGCTGGCGCCCTGACCCTGATGGGAGGTGAAGTGTGTGGCTGGTAGCAGTCAGCACTGGCGCAGCAGGACGAGGAGGAGGAATGAGCGGAGGAGGAGGAGTACAAGGAATAGGCCGGAGGGCGAGAGATTTTCTTGGCCAGTCACTCCTGTTCCCGTTCTCCTCTCAACTCTTCTTCGGCTGGAGTCATGACAGCCTCTCTTGGCCGGTTTACGCCGTGTTTCACATGCAAGGACTCTCTCTCGTCTCTTGTTACAAAGTCAGAAGTAGAAGAGTGTAACCACATGAGATACTTCGAGGCTTGTCCATTGTAGTTTGTGTGTGTGTGTGTGTGTGTGTGTTTTTGTGACTTCGTGTGTCTGTTATTTTAAAAATGGTGACTCGTCCCATTTCCCAGTGGTCTCTCCTGTCATCTCAGAGGTGCTTAGCAACAATCTGTCCTCCCGAACGAGAAAACAACAATCAGAGGACGCTCGAAAATGCTCTGAAATGCAGTAATGAATATTTTAGACATAAAGGACCACTCTCCCCGCCTCCATTTGCCTGGCTCAGTCCTCCAAACAGCCCTTTTAAAGTCAAGTGATGGGGGTTAAGTTAATTATGCACATTAGGGCCAGCCTCCCTCTCTTGCTCGCTCAGTTGCTGTGTGTGTGTGTGTGTGTGTGTGTGTGTGTGTGTGTGTGTGTGTGTGTGTGTGTGT
>JAVQJF010048772.1:0-23247 GCA_036023855.1 Gadopsis marmoratus
GTTAAAAGGCAGGTCTTCCTTGCCACTGTCGCCTAGCGCTTGCTCATGGTGGAAATGTTGGGTCTATACATATAGAGTTGGTTTAGACTTGCTCTATATTAACAAGTGCTATGAGATAACTTTGTTATGATATGGCACTATATAAATAAAATTGAATTGAATTATCCCACTAGCAATGACGCTTATAATTTAGTCACATACTGTAATTCCAGATTCTGTGAGTACAGGTGCAGCCCCAACATATGGGCCCGACTGCAACACTGGACGACCAGTGGTGGAACTTCATCACGCTCAGTTAATCACAGTATGAATGTATTGTGGTACCACTCCTGGCTTGCTGAAGAGAACCGCTGCCAATGGTGAGAACAATCTTGGTGTTGAGTTGTGTACAGTATGATGGGTTTGCTTTAATCTCTTTTTCTTTTCTTTGTTTTACTTTATGTACTGTACTCATGGCCAGAAATACATCTAAATATGTCATAAAACAAGATGTATTTTCACTCCAGTGCTGCATATTTACTAGATCTGAAGAACGACAGCTTCAGTTTCATCCACTGGCAGACCAACCTTGAGAGCACTCAAATACATAAGGTAGTGTGAACGAATTTGGATCCCTGCATGGCTACTACATTCTTGCTGTACAAAGGGTTCTTTGTTATCTAGCATCTCTGACTGCTTTTTAGAAATTCTAGCCTACAGGTCTTCCAAGATATTTAACTGTCACGGTCACAAACTGAGGAAGAGGAACATGTCAAATATTTTAGTCAGCTCTTCACATATGTAGCTTGCACTGTGTAAAACTGCTGTTCCTCGGCTACCCGCTACTAAAGTCAAACCCAGTCACTAGGATGGTTTCTGTCTGAAGACCAGCACTGGTGCTTTATGAAACGTCTGTATGGTAAAACTCCTTCCATCTGAGTGTAATAAAGTCAGTGACTTGAAGAACAACCGATAAGTGGGCTAATCACTTTAAAGCAATACTGGAACATTTCTGGGAAAATAATCATAAAAAGCTGTGAAATTAATATTGTCACCAATACAGTATTGGCTGGAAAGTACCTCAATATTAGACTGAACAAATACCTTCTGTACTCTCCAACTCTACTTTATTCAACCTGACGACAATGTTTTTCCGTATCAGGCTGGCAAAGCTGCATGAAATCTTTTCCTTTGGATCGCATCTGAGAGAAAGTCTGCAGAGATTATTGGAACAGCATATTCATGAAACTGCACAGCTGGTATTCCAGCAGGTGTACCATGGGGCAGAAAACAACATTTGACAGACTTCAGGTCGTCTACCATTGCTTACATTTTCACCTAATCCAAATTTAGAACAAGTTGGTAGGTTGGAAGAGAAGATGAGTGTGTCGGTGTGTTTGTGTGAGTTGCATGTTTCGGTTTAGACAGAGCGAGGGTATCACAGAGAGGAGATCACACTGGTTTCCTGCTTACACCCACACGACATGCTAATATTCCTTCAGTTGAGGCCATTTTTGAATTGCCTCAACTTTTCCTCAGCTAATAGAATCTTGACGTCCATTTGAGATGTAGATGAATTTAAATATACCACATTATATTAAATATTAGTCTACTGTCGTGCTGACTAGCTGACACAATGACAGTAGACACTACGATATGTACCAAAAGCATTTAAACCTGATCGAAAACATCTCAAACTAACATCAGATATTGTCTTTTTAATAAAACGTTCACCCACAAACCAGTTCCTCATGGCTGAGGGTGTTGTTAGTGGTCATTAAGAGACCATGATTCAGCCCATTTTTAAAACTCAATTTCCAAAATCTTACTGTGCTGTTTTACATTTGTGAATGTTTTTCCTATATCCCATTACTTTTCGTTTCACCACTGTGAAGTGCTTTTCGTTACCACACTGACAACGACTGAATGCTGACACGATGCGTTCTCTTGGAATGTGGTCATTTCAGTCACAACGGGAGGAATGTTAAAAATATGAATTGGCCACATGGCACTCTTAGTGATCTATAAGGTAGGAAAAAGCTATATTATGGGAGTGCAAAGTCCTTCTCTGACAAATACGGTAGTATACAACATTTACACCAGGAGACTACTATTTTATTCAGTAGAATTGCATCAATATAGCTTCCAGCCACTAGTGGTAGTGGCAGCGCTGAGTACGCTGCTACTGAGCAGCTCCGCAAAAAAGAAAAGTGCTATCCTTCAGTTCACATGGATTATATTGACTGCAGTGGTCTTGGCCATTGTAAATCACGTCGTTTTTGTTACCTGCACCTGTCTGACATTGTGTCCCGTCTTTTTAGGTAGCTGAGAATGTCTCCTACCAACTGGGCTGCTATTTTTAAATATTTTCCTGCAATCCGTTTTATTATTTATGAGCTGCTCGGTGACTGAAATGCCCATGTTCCAGGAGATGCAGCACCATGTATGCGTTTTCACACCATGTGAAATAAATCTAGTTGAGAGGAAGGAAAAGAACATTCACAAATCTGAAACCATGCAGCACTCTTTAAAAACTGGTCAGCAGTGATATGTACTAAATTGTATAAACAAGAACAAAACACTGATGTGGTCCCATAAGGGAGGTAACGTCCATTTCCTATAAGTGTCTGATTCAAATTGCACATCACAGGAAGAAAACGGGTCTGCTTCAGTGCAATAAAAATCAGGGAGGGAAGTAATGTGAATGATCGTCCAGTCCAACACTGCGCATCTAAATCAAGCTGTAGTCCACAAAAAAAGATATAAAGAGCTCTACTCCTCAAATGCCATTTGAAACAGATTGCAAAATGACACAAAGACAAGAGCTTGGTGAATGAGACCAATCTGAGCTTTTGGGAACCCTTAAGGTTGAAAGGCGCTACAGTAAATAAGTGAAGTCCACTACGACCTTCAAAGAATCCAATCAGAAATCTGGAAAATAACGGTGCCTGTCAAATTAGTTTTTGCCCCATGTTGCATTTTGTAAAACTTGTGTATTGTAGGCGAGGGGGTTGCATCCATTTACAGTGTTAGACAAAAGTCAGTAGTCAGGAAAACATTCAAAGTCTGAATTAATAGAAGAAAAGTGGCGATTAAAGGTCTCAGTGATGGAAAATGAAAAAAGGAAGGTGTACATTAGAGAAAAGTTGGAAGGGACAGTCAGACAAAAAAAATCTACTAACAGTTACAGGAATTATCTGACTTTGCTGAGTCATCATTACCCACCCCACTGAAAGCAATCCAAGCCAAAACCAAATACACACAAAACCAGCATTTCAGTGTGAGGTGCAGAAATGAAAAGTAAAGGAACACATTAAAAAAAAGGTTTTGTTCCCAGCCAGGCATTTGTTATTAGGCTACGCTGCACTGTATAATGGTACTGTAAGGCACACACAGACACAGGGAATACGGTACCATGTGTGCTGAACTGCTAGAATCTCAGACATGATGTTAGCCAACAGTTAAAAGTACATCAAAAAACATTTTTAAGAAATTCGCCTCCTGTCAACTCAGGTCAGATGAGAAGATCAACATCCACTGTGAATCACGTGCAGAGATGTGGATGTACTTGTGACTAGCTTGCCAGCTAACCCCATATGATCCCGGAAGGTGTATTTTCAGTTTTATGGACCTACTCTGCATCGTTCAGGCTGTAATTATACGATGCAGAGTGGGAAAAAACCATTCACGACTGCCTTCAAGTTCTAATTCCAAGTAGAAGATATCAGAAAGAACTAATAAGTGTCCACAAACTCGTGACAAAATGGTCACAAATCAAACCAGAGTTATGAACGCTGCCAAGTTGGCATTACAAGAAGGTTTTTCATTCTTCCCCATATTGCCAACATTGCGTGAATGCAGCATAAGCTGGTAGTTTCCCCCAGCCTCCAGGCTTTGTGCTAAGCTGGGCTTCACAGATCCCAGACCTATCTCTGTACTGGACGCCCACATGAAATTGATATCAATCTTCTCGTGTGACTCAAAATGTAAGACAAACATGCTTCTTAGAATTTCAGAATTCCTTAACCTGAACAAGAACTTAACTTTGACCTTCCATCTAATTTGGGGGATCTGTTCTCTCAATTATAATGATATGATGCTGATAGTCACCCTGGTTTAGCTGTTGACTCACTCCAGGTTGAATGAGGTGTATGACGTTCCCTGAGTTTGGTGCAATGCCGTGAACACGCCTTCACATAACATGAATACATGCGTTCTAGTGTTACTGGACTAACCTCTGCAGATGGCCTCAGAGGCACAGAAGGGCGCTACATCGTGAATTTACCAGCATAACTCTAAAGTCAGCAATGATGGTGAGTCAGAATAGTCGTGAATCACTTCATCTTCCTGTCAGTGTGTGCATATGATGATACTAAGTCATGTTTCCACACGGCTTTACTGTTTTGAATAAGCAAATTCCTTGATTTTAGCATACGTATGCTAACTCACAGAATTGCTGGCTTTTTATTACACTTTATCCTTTAAACGGATGTAAAGATTTAATCACTCAAAACTATCACCATCCCACTGTAGTGGTCACCTTTAGTAAGCTGATAGAAGAAGTAAAAGACAGCAGTCTGTCTTAGGGTGCACAGATGAACAGGGAATGAGAGATAAGCCGATTTGGGTTCAGATCTCATGTTGCATGGAATTCTGACTTGTTTTTAACATGGTGGCGCAGGCCCAAATGAGGCCATTTACAAATTACTGTGAGGTTCATGCCCTCCTCCTTCAAAATGTTCATCTTTCTTAAAGGCAGTTCAGCAGGACACAGTTGGATTGGAACCTCCCCACTCACTATGCCACCCTGCTGTAAATAATGGGTGCCTTGTTGAGGATTTACCTTTAATTGTCAGGTTTTCTTTGGAATTAAAAGTTACTTTAGCAGTGCTCTTCAGTGGTTGACATACTTAAAGCAGGTTCAAATAAGAATTGAGAGTAGCTCCAAATCATATTGCTTCCTTGTACAATGACTAGTCTATGAGACTCAGCTGATCCTACACTGGTCATATGCCATGTTTGAATGCTCTCCACCTCCCTTCCTCATTAGCTCCTCCCTGCCATGACCTTCCATACAGCCGGCACCTCTGTCAGATACATTTTTCATTTTTCAGGGTCAGGAGGTCTGCATTATAAGAGCATCCAAATGTGAACATGCATAGCTGAGTGCGTGGCTATATAAGAACAAACCACTGGGTGGTGCTAGAGATGGACAGAAATAGCTAAAGGTTGATGATAAAGGCTATGGCAACAACCCTGGACAAGAAATAAAGAATCCTCATTGAGGGGCACTAATGGATTCCTTTTTTGGAAAGCAACACCCGCCATAACAGAAACATATGCTTACCATTGACTAATCAATCACTCCTCCTCCACAGCTGGCTCATCATACAGGTGTGAGCATGTGTGAGAAATTATAAAGTGAACCCGATAAAGCTGAAACACAAAAAGAGTCAGTATGCTTCAAACAAAGATCTTATTGGAAAGCCAAACAGCCTCTCGGAAACCCCTCCCCTCACACCCTTCCAAGAGAGAGATCCTATTGTCTCGCCCCTCTCTAGGACAACACACAACTCACCCCACTTTTGAGTGTGGCCATCCGAAACAGGTATAAACCCTTTAACCTTCAGACATCTTCGGACGACACGTACAACCTATTTTGTTTGAGTCATACTGAGCCCTTAAGCATCCAAGGACTTCATCAGCATAGGAGAATGCTTGCACTGAAAGACATGTGATTTACAGTGTTTGTGCACAGTATATGAGACTCACTACCATTTAAAACAGACTGGATATTACATTGAATACAGAGGATGGTGTTTAATGTGTCATGACCCTCACTCAAACGCATGAAAGTGTCCGCCAAGTGTCCAGCCAATGTCTTTGAGTTTTAATCACGTCGTGCATGTTTGGTCTCAACCTGAAGAACCTAAATGCTAAAAACTCTCATTAAAAAGTCTCTATTAACGTCCTCCTGTGGACCAATCAGCAGCCTCCGAATAAAAGGAAGGTGGGGCCGCTTGTGCTCCTTATGTCAAATCCCTGAGCAAAGTCACTGAACATTCAGAACCCATTGGCCAAAGCTTAGGCACAGGAAAACAGGAAACCACTCTGTCCTCCTCTCTGTGAGCCCCCACTCTCTCAGGTGACAAAAAGAGAAGGATGATGATGGTAGTTGCAGTTTGAGTGTCAATAAGGAGCCTGGTGGAAAGGCCTTCAAAAGGCTTATAGTAAAGGATTTACAGTAGGGAATTAGTGCCGGGGCCTGTAAGAACTGAAATATCTGGGGTAGAGGGGCGTGTAGTGGGTGGAGTGGCTGTAGGAGGTGGAAGTGCCAGATGTGAGGAAGGAGTTAGAGGGGTTAAAAGCAGGAGAGGAGCTGTAGTACGCAGAGGAATAGTTATTGGAGGAAGAAGGGGAGTGCGGGGAGGAGTAAGGGGAGGAGTAAGGGGAGGAGGAGGAGGACGGAGTGTAGAGGACAGAAGAGCGTGTCAGGGTGGACAATGGCCGAGTTCGGGGTGAGGGGCTCCATGTGGAGCGTCTGAGCCCCAGAATAGGGGACCGGTAGGGAGAGGAGGGGGCAGATCCTGGCTGGGTGGGCCTGGTGGTGGTGGTCGATGAGGGAGAGGTATGAGAGTCTGGGGTGTAGTGCCTGGAGAGGCCCGAGCTACGGGGCAGAGCAGGGGAGATGTTGACACTGAAACTCTGGGAGTCAACTACAAATGTCCGAACCCCCAGGGTCCACTGGGAGTGAGCCAGCCTCAGAGGGGTTGAGGGTGGGGTCCGTGCCGAGGGAGAGGAGGGGGCCTCCAGAGATGGGGGGCTCTCTGGCACTGGAGGTCCACCCAGTGAGGCGACCCCTACTGATGATGGACTGCGAGGGGCTATGTGTGACGTAGGGGAGGTGAGAGCTGAGGCCAGCACCGCAGCAGCTGCACTGACCACAGATGGGCTAAAGGGCACAGTGGGATCATCAGGAAGAATTGACATAGGGCTAGTAAGGCCGCAAGGGGGGAGGCTGACGGGGGCCAAAGCTGAAGTGGAACCTTGGGCTAGGTCGGAGGCCGAAGCCGAGGCCGGGGGACTTACTTTGGGGGTGCTGGTCTTCCCGCGAGTCAGCCTGCCCCTGCGGGTGCGGTGGGTCTGCTCTTGATCGAAGGCCAAATCCTCCAGGCGCTGGGTGAGGGCCAGTTTCTGCTGGATGGCCATCCGCAAGAGGGAGTTCAGAGTCTTCTTCTCATCCTCGGCTGCAGCCAGCTGCCTCTGCATGTCATCCAGCTGGGTCATGTACTCGTCGCACCTGAAGAGAGACGGGTTCCAGCACGTTGAAAGACAAACTTAATTTAAGAGTGTTAAAAACGGAACACAAGTAAATGTGCAAATGACCACAAGCAAGGTGAAAAATATACAGACCATGAAGTTAGTGTCAAATAGTTTGACATTTGGGGAAATACACTAGTGTTCTTGCTTCCTGGTTGGGTAAGAATAGCTCATGTCTGTTTCTTGGACAAAAGCCGCCTGTAACACGTGTTGCTTTTACACTTATAATGTATTAATGAGTTACTTCTAAAGGTGCTGATATTGTTACCTTCGGACAGAGCCAGTTTCCAGTCTTTGTGTTAAGTTAAACTAGCCATTGGCTGGCAGGTGCTTCACTTTTACAGTGCAGACCGCAGACTGTGTATAAAGATGGACGACGCGTCTCCACTTCCTCCTACTGTACAAAAATGAAGCCAAAATATCCCGGATACAGGAGCTGACATCCTGCGCTAGGGATGTCATTTGGAGCCAGAGTCTGCGCAGTAGTGATCCGCGGTGGAGCTGCGGTATCGAAGTCCCGCCTGAACAAATCGCGAGCACACTCACAGCTGTCAATCATGACGTCTCACCCCCTTTTTATAGCATCAAATAACTAATTTAAACCAAACTGATCTGATCAATGAACACTTGAACAAACAAATCAGCGTGACTGAAACCATCTTTGGAAACATTATATTTGATTTTTCAGTTTGGCCCATGTCCCATCTGCTAACATGGAGGGGGCAGGGTTTATGACCCATACGGTGATCCAGATGTTTTGGCCATATTTATATATAGCCTATGGTGCAGACACAAGAGTGGTATCAATCTTCTTATCAAACCCTCAGCAGAAAAACATCAACCTATTCCTTTAAGATTAAAAGGTTGAACGGTTAAAAGAAAATGTAGCTTAAGCATATTGATTTGCTGAGAAATCAAGAAACTGATGTGAGAAATTCAACTATTCTGTGTTTTATTGAATGTAACTGGAGAATCCTGGATACCGCAGCTTTAAAGCAGCATTCACTGATTTTCTTTGGTGCCGCTCAAAACTAGAGCTCAGGGGGAACTGCTCTGTAGCAACACGTTACACATAGCACGTTGTCCCCTGAATCCGAATTGTTCATTTTAAACAAATATTGAATAGTGAACTTGAATTGCTTCTGTTTCGTCTCTGACCTGGTGGCAAACATGGCCCGCATGGACGAGAACGTGGCGGCATCCTCCTTCAGGGCCTTCAGTTCGTTTCTCAGCTTCGTCATGGTGTCAGTCACCATGTACTTCTCCGCCTCGTACTTACTCTTCAGGTTGGCCAGAGCCCCCTCTGCGGTCTGGATGAACACACACACACACACACACACACAGATTCACTTGAATGTGAAAAATCCATGTGTGCCACGCCCAAGTAGGGAACAACAGCACATCAAGTGAGACTTTAGCACTCCATACAGGAAGTGACTCTGGTGCAGGCTGAATCATTGTGGCAGTGTAATTTTCATCGTTTGCACTCAGCACGGGTGTCAGTGTTCTGTTTTATCCAATGGTAGACATTCTCTCAGTGGATAATGATAGCTGTAGTCTCTGCATTGCATCACTAATGTACACATTCCTTGGGGAGAAGCCATTTAAAACAGGCGATATACACTAAGAGCAGTGAGGGATGGTTTGGGACAGCCAAGTGAGTCCTTCCATCAACCCTATTGGTTGACATGTTTCAGGGAAGTGAAGGCCAGTAAACAGCTGGATTCAGTCCCTAAAGCCATTGTTAAACAAAGCACTAGTGGCTCTTTTCGCATTTGGAGTATTTTGTTGTTTTCTTTTGTGTCTGGTGGCAAAAAAAAAAGGAGAACGAGGCTATGATATAGATGTTATAATGTAATGTTGGCCCAAGAAGCATACCCAAAACATTGCCACAATGTATCCACCTCACATGGCTGACCTGTTTGTTAGCCTTGAGCACCAGTCTTAGGGTGGCTATCTGCTCCCTCTTGGTGCTGAGCAGAGACTTGAGCTTCAGGATCTCCTCCAGGCAGCTCTCCTTGTCCTTGTCCAGGAGAGGAGCCAGCTCCCTGGCGGCAGCTCTCTGTCTGGACAGCTGCAGAGACTTGTCCACTGCCCGCTGGAGGTGCTTCACCTGGGGGAGGAGAGAAGAGAGGCGGAGGGGATAGGAGGTGAGGACCAGAGGGGATAAGAGTACACAGGGTGGGTCTACTTCATTTTGGAGGTGCTTCAGAGGAAAAGCGAGAGGAGAAGGGATAAAGAAAGGAAGCTATCAAGGGATTGAGAGAAGAGAAAAAGGTTGAGCAACTTGGCCAAAATCTGTGGGGGGGAAAAGAAGAGAGGAGAGATGAACAGGAAGCAGAGAAACAATAATATATAGCTGAAAAGGCAAGATAAGACAAGAACAAACAGACCATAGTTTTCTAAAGGTGTCATATCTTAGGGAAAGGATTAAAGGCTAAATCCAGCATTTTTAAAACTAGGTTCTATTTTAACAAATGGTGTGGTCTGAATGGCTAATGGTTACCAACAGGTTTGGAATTGTTCCAGTAGATCACCTCAGCGTTTCTGTTTAACTAGAAACACCATCGGTTCAGCTGAATATCAGCTCCCTCACCAAGAAAGCCCAGCAGAGGATCTCCATCACCATCTGGCCACTGCCAAGGACATGGGCCGACAGCAGCTGACTCTGCAGCTGACCCACTGACACGGACTCTTGTAACCCCCCACTGCTGACTCAGTGTATTACATTAATATTAACTACTAATCTTCAGGACTATTATCTTGCACATTGCAAATGTTCAAATTCTTTAAACTTCATACTGTAAATGTTTGCACATCCCTGCACAAAACTATGCAGCTTTCATTTTTAAATAATAGTCATATTGTACATATTTTTTACTTATTTTTATAATCATTTTTCTTATTTTATTGTCCATTTTTTATTTTCTATTTATGCTTCTTGACTTACAGTATGTATTTTTTATCTTTTATATTTTCTACCTACTATGTTAATTGTTATGCGCCAAAATACCAAAGCAGATTCCTTGTATGTGACAACCTGCTTGGCAATAACTTCTGATTCTGAAAAAAAATTTTAAAAAAAGAAGGGGGGGCAGGTTTAGGGAGAGCAGAGAGGAAGGAAAAATTGGACTATTTGGGCGAAGTAGAACGAGAGCAAAAGAGAGGGTTGTGTGAACAGAGTTTAAGAGAGTAGAATTCCACTGACACTAACATGACAACTGTGACCTACCTGGTCTCTGATGATGGCGTTGAGGTTGTAGATGTTCATGGGCTCCTTGCGCAGCTCACCAGCCGGTTCAAGGGCAGGCGATGATGATGACGACGATGATGAAGAGGCACTGATGCTGGGTGAGCGGGTCGGAGGTGTGCAGGGTGGCAAGCTCTCCTCAGATGGCACCTGGAGGGCCTCTTTCCCCCCCTCCCCAGATAAGGGCTCCTTGGATGGAGACTCCGAGGGGCTCCGCGACTCCCCAGGAGTTGAGGTTGTCGAAGCGACAGCAGCCAGCCGCCTGGCGAGGCGCGGTGTGAGGAGGACTTTGCTGTTGTCCGAGGACATGGCTTTAAGACAAGCACTGAGGCCCCTGAGCCCTCTGCCTTGTCTACAAGAAAAACAGTGTGAATTAGATTTCTGCCACCTGTAGAACCTTTAGTCTGTTAGTACGTGAATATCTGCTGCAGATATCCACCAACACTGGAGTTTTAGGCTACCTCTTCCTTTTGAAAGACAGTGTTTCAACTCATTCCACCACCCAATTGCCCGTGCGCTAAGGTCCACCATCCAGCGGTATCCTGCTATGGGCAGCCTGCATCTAAAATAAATGACGGTCCACTTGAAGTAATAAATCACTGTGGTGTTTAAATGCTTTCTTTCATGTTTCTCCATAACTCCTGGAAGAGGCAACTTGGTCCCAGAGAAGGGCCCCAGACTAGATTCAGACCAACAACAGCAATGCTTGAAAAGATGCAGCCTCTTCAGTAGGTCCATTATGTTGGAACAGCAAGGCTGAAGTTGATCCCAGCTAAACTTTTTGCTACAGAACAGTTCAACATTATCAGGCACCCACTGTATTGGGTATTAAAATAAGCATAATCCAGGTAGAAAACCACATATCATGCCTATGAGGCAGACAGTGGCCCTATAACTACAACACACTGACATAACTACACACACTGCTTGTCATGTAGTCATCTGAATCACTGCAACTCTAAGAAATCTTGCTCCACCTTTAGATGCTGCACCATTCTACTAATAAAACGACAGTCAGACCTGTAGTAGTCCAGCATGACGCGGTTGGGTGTCTCATTGTTGCACAGACAGACATGGTGGTACAGCTGGGCAAGCTCCTCGCTCAGTGTCACCAGCTCATCCTGAGCTGCATTCAGCGCCCCCTGGCTCTCATTGGCTGCTGACTGCACTGACCGCAACTCCAACTCGAGGCTAGAAATCTGCGGGAAGAAGAGAGTCCTTTATCGCTGTAACATCTCTCATTCTGTTCAATCAGACAGTCAGTGTGACGCGGTTACCTTGTCCCGGCCCTCCCGGCAGCTCTTCTCCAACGAGGCGACCTGCTGCTCCATCTTCTGGAGCTGACCACTTCGCCTTGGCTTCTCCTCCGCTGTCCCCTCCACGCACTGAGCCAGTCTGTCACGGAGGGCTTTCACCTCCGCCTTGAGCTCCACCACCTCTGTCACAGCCACACGGTACTTGCACTGCAGGATCTCCAGGCCTGGTGTCTGGTATGAAAACACCTGACTTTTGTTCAGTGTCTCACTCATGTCCTCTTCAGTCTCCTCCTCATCCCTGTCCAGCTCCATCAGGGCCTCAGGGCTGAGCTGAGAGGTGGCACTGGCATGGGCCCTCCAATGCAGGCGGCGGAGGGCAATGACTTTCTGGCTAAGGCGGAGGGTCTTCTCATGCTGCTCAGTCAGGGCCCCCTGGGTGTGGTGGAGCTGAGTCTGGGACTCCTGCAGGCTGGTTATCAATACTACTTTCTCACGTTCAACCTGAGGGTGGGCAGCAGCAAGATTAAGGGGAAGCACAGCGTACATATGGTATGTATATGGTATGCTCACATCTAAATTGATACAATAAATGAAATTGCAAAAAAATAAAGACTACAGAATTCCTTTACACCAGCAGCAATCAATGTATATTGTCATTTTGTTTATGTTAATATTCTGTTCATATTGACTTTGACAGTATGTTTTGTGATTATTTAATGCTTAGAGGACTGATGTAGCTGTGAATGAGTAAACGCAAGAAATAAACTTTCCTTTTCAGATGATGTTGAAAATCAAGCATTTTTCAAGGAGTATATTCAAATTCAAGCATTTTCCTAACCTTGACGGCTGAAATTTAATATATTCCAAGACTTTGTATGAACCTTGTGAGAATAACAAATCCTCGAAAATGTCATAACTTTACCAGCAATGCGACAAGCTTAGGAGAGATCATATCAGGCCAGAGGTCTGGGCTTTTTTGCAATGCTTTAATGATGAATTTGCTTGTCTCATAGTCCTGGCACAATGATGCACATGTACGCCCAAGGGCATGTGGTCTACAATTTGAGCACCTTCATACAGACATTAGCATTCTGTCTCAAAAACGCAGCTTCTTCTTCATTAATTTCATAGAGACCAAATGCACAGGGCTCCAGAACAACGACCACGCAAGTATTTAAGCACACTGTACACCCCCGTATTTAACCGGTAACTGATCCAACACACACATCAATGAAGATGTAACGCCTGGTGTGAGATGTTATCACTATTGTGTTATCAAGGCGGGTCAGAGCCAAACAGAGACCTGAACTGGACCATAAAAACCTGTCTCCAATCTTCTACAACACAAAGATATCTTCAGAACGTTAACCCGTACATCTTGGGTAGCACTCCACTTTTTCTCATCAAAATAAATACTTCTAGTTCCATCAGGTGTAAAGAATCTACATTGTAGCACAAAAGAGGATTAATTAACATTTAAAAAGAGCAGCCGAGACAGCTGCAGAAGCAGCAATGAAACCCACCCAGAGTGGTCAATATCGTAGCGTGTCAGCTGAGATATAAATAAGCTCCTGCTGCAGCCCAGCCTATCAGAGAGGCTGCAGGGATGGATGGGATTACAGCTACAGGAACTGAAGCAGATGTACTGTGGTGATCTGAATACTAAGTAATTGGTTGTAAGGTTTGAGAAATGGCCTGAGTGTTTGGGAACGTAGAGGACAGAAAGGTGTTAGGAAAAGCAAACAAGAATGAGTGTGTGACTGTGTGTGAGAGTGGGAGACAAAGGGGGTCAGAGTGGATACTGTATGTTAGCACGGGTTTAAAATAAACTATTCAAAAGCCATGGCTTTTTAAAAAGGGATCGGCTGCTGAATTATGACCCCAGAAGACACTGAAGACACGTCGCGTGTTTTTCTGATCATCACAGCCGAAATGTTTAGTTACATAAAATTAGAATGTCTGAACGCTGCATCTGGTTCTCCAAAGTCTGTAGTCAAGTCACAAGAGGCGTTCAATCTAGCCCCAGCTCTTCAGGCTGTGAGCAAAGCAAATCAGTGATCAATACATCATCAGTGTGTTGTTTGATCCGTCTGAAACGTGGCTTGGCCTTCTTCAGATAAATAATGTGTACGTGGTTGATCAGAGAGCAGACTCACCGTCATCATCTGCTGCTTGAGCTTCTGGATCTCTGTCAGATTCATCTCACTGAAGAGGTCTGACGTTGCCGGCCCCTCAGCCTTCCGACCCGGCCCTCGGCACTCTCCATTAATCCTGGGCACAGACCCTGCAGCTGTCCCTGCTCCAGTCCCACCCTGGAGGTGGCCGTTACACCTGATGGATCAGAGCAGAGTACGGCATCTTTACAATCCAGGAGATCCACTTTGCTTCCCACATGTCAAATATAGACAATTAAAGAAAGATAAAGAAACTATTTAGAATATGTTTATAGCTAAATATTCAAAGCTCAGAACAGTTCACTGCCTGCCCCAAATACTCACCGAATGTGGATTAATCCGCCGCTGAAAATAGACCCCAACAAATGCACTATTTCATCCAGTTTGAGTAACGTTTGTTAATAACTACAGTGACCAGCTCTTTTAGAGATTTAAAAATGAAAGTATATATGGGCTTGGAGCTGAGAGCCACAGACAAGGTGGGGAAGTCAGCCAAGCCACAACATTGTTGGTTTGGATCTTTGTTGGCAAAAAAACATATTGGCAGCCTTATCTGTTGCTGTTAGGGGAAGATGGGATGAGATGCTCTGACTGGTTCAATGTTTCACTGAAACCACCATCTTTTCCTAACTTTAATAACATGTTGTAGTAGCCTAAACCTGACAGCATGTGGATATGTCGGATATGAAACTTAATTCCTGGTGACAAAGTACTTTGCATTGTATGGCCAACCATCCAACAGGAACTACTTCCTATTTTTGGAAAAAATGTTGCCAGTGTATATTATCCAGGCAGCAATTACTATTCCTCCAAAACATATTCGGCAAAGGAGTAGGATAGAACTGCATTTGCAGGAGACAGGCTTGACAAAGTAAAGCTCTTGTGATCACTAAACATTACATTTTCTTTCCACATTGGTTTCATGTGTGCAATATCCACCTCGCTGGATCTTCTACATTTGGGGAAAGCAGAGTGGTTGGTGTGCCGCTGCCACTGGGCGGGGCGGAGGTGAATGTCAGGTGGGCACTGCCGGTGTAGGCCACGTCACACATGCTGAGGTGGTGGACCAGCTCCCTGCGCATGTGGTTCTTCTGCTCACGCTCGCTCTTCAGAGACTCCAGCGCCTCCTCCAGCTGGGTGGCCGAGATGTCCTTCAGACGCAGAGCATCCTGTAACAGGCTGTTGAGGAGCTCCGTCTCCTCCTCCAGCACCTTGATCTCGTGCTTCAGGCCTTCATACTCCACCTAAAGGAGTGGAGCAACGCATACATGGCATGGGTGAAATCAAGAGACTGGCTAGCCAATGTACTGTATCACTGATAAGATGGAAGTTTCTACTCTCCATGTGGGTATCAATGTGCCATGTAGATCTATCTTTCTTTTAATATTTTAAATTGGATGGTTACATCCATGTTTCCAACGGTGACATTAATGCTTTAAGTAAATAAGTATAAAATTAAATTATTTTATCTGCAAAGAAGTTCTCCATCACGAAACCAAACAAATACATACATTTCTATCTTTTGGGCTGATCTATATGTGTTTACTAAATAAAAACATGCCATTTAAATTCAGTAGGACTTTAAAATGTACATAACCATCAACATATGCAGAATAATGTGCTTGGGACAAAAGTAAATAAGGTTGGACTGATGTAAAAATCTCATTCACTCTCTGTTGAAGGTCTGTAAGTCTGCACCTGATTCTGTCTGAGTGTCGAGACCAGCTTCTGCAGAGAGATGTTCTCCTCCTCCAGCTCGGTATAGTCCTGAAGCAGCCGCGACTCTTGAAACTTGTACTCCCTGATCTCCTCCCGCATCCGGCTGCGCTGCAGCTCCAACATCTCGTTGCTCTGCTGACACAGTTTGAAGAAACAGAGCTGGAGTTGCATGCTGTTTACGATACGGATAGAACCCAAGACTCATTACAATGCACTTCCATACGAGTGCCTCTACCATATCCTCTCTGTTTCCCGTGAAAACACTGCTCTCATGACAAGTTACAGGTTCTTGTTATCTGACTGTAGGAAACGGGTCACAAAATCACATTTCACAAAATGCTGCCCTTTTCTCTTAAAATTCTTCATGTCAAATACATGAAGGTTCTTTGCTTTTAAAGAGCACCCTGTATGATATGATATGTAATCCCCAACCCGATCCACTGTACTGTACCTCCCTCAGCTCCTGCAGCAGCGTGCTCATGTGTTCGTTGTCGGCCTGAGCGCTGGAGGCATTGGACCGGCTGTGCTTCAGCTCCGACTGGAGCTCCAGGAGGCGGCCCATGTAGTAGGCCTCCTTCGTGGCTGACTCCTGCAGCAGCGTCTCCTCGTTGGTCTCCCCATCTTCTGCCACCTTACGCTGGGTGGAGTAGGCCTGGCCAAATGCCTGCAGCAGGGCAGGAGAGAAGAGGATTAGATGATGACTTGTTTAATATTTCTGTGAGAATAAATGTTCCCTGTTAGAAGGGCATCATGCAAAAAATGCTACATATCTGTGTTGGAAATAATGTGCTCTATTCTATCCAGGAGTAACATTTCTAAAACCCTAACATGGTGTGCCTCTTTTAAAACAGAACCCTTTCCTGTATATATAGGTCTGAACATTGTTGAAAAGCTTAAGAGACTAAGAGCAACTGTACCAAGACTAAGTCCTGTCCACCTTTTATGAATGTGTCCGTTTGGAAGGTTTCTGTGACGCTATTACTTTCTGATTTAATGTCGTGTGCTTATTTAATTAACAGCCTACCAACAAAATAATTAACCAACTCTGTACTACTGAATTTGGTACTGGATCAATGACTGAAATGATCAATTCAAAAAAGAGACAAATCCACTTGATGGAGATATGTTTGCTCATATTTTCTGGTGGGATAATCAGTACAAACTCAAGTTGTGCAGCCAAATTATGTTCAAACCCACAGAGCTTTATTTGGAATTCGAGCATAAATGCAAAAGTTTCCAAAGACACCTAATCTGCCCGGCAAGGTTTGGTCAAACGTGACTTGACTTGACTAAATTTGATTTACTAATGTGGCCAAATCATATGGCTTAAATGAAGAGCCGGAACTTGCCAATTCAGAGTATATACAGACGGGTGATGGCAGGAGCTTTACTCACAAAGACTGCTCAAATGGCTAAAGTGACATCCGCCTTTAGATCTATGGGAAAGACATCAGAAAATAGAGTCGGAAATTGTAATTGACAGCACGCATTTGATGACGTGTGTGTGTGAGATACTCGTGCATTAGTGCAATATGGAAGGAAGAACAGAAGGTGGCTAAGGATGTCAATGCAGGATGTGATCAGACGGTGTCAGCAAGAACAGTCCTTCAACAGTTACATAGAGAGGGATATTATAGGAGGCTTGCAGTACATAAACGCCTCTTTACAAAGATGAATGCACATGGAAAAAGGGATATGGTCAGGCGGGTCACATACATATACATACACAGATACTGTATTTTAAGTGTCAGCAGAAAATCTGATGGTCAGATGGTATTTTCAGTCTTAAAGTTATCTAAAGGGGAAATTGAAGGAAAATAGATGTTAAGGGTTTAGAATGGCGCACAAAAATCACATGATAAGCTCTGTGACTACACATGACCAAAATAACAGCTATCATGCAAAGATTTAGCAGCACTTTGCCTGTCATGTCATAGTCTGACTCACGCCAGTGGCAGGCTTATACCCACCGCCTACAACGTGATTTTGACAGGTCACAGCAAAATGTAAAAATCTTGTGAGTGACGTTGCTATACCAACCACCGGCCGGCTGAAGTCACTACAGCAATCCTACTGGTGCAAATTCAAACAGAGAAAAGCCATTGAAGGTATGTCGTTCTCGGGAAGGCATGTCTCCTTATGCATCTGATATGACCCGAGCATATGTCAGCATATGCAGTGCAATGCAGCTTTTGCTCAACACGCATTTGAATGAACATGCTGTAGCTTCTCTTATCAGATATAGGGACAAGATGTGTGAAATCACCTCTTCTGCACTCATGGTACAAACGTTTTATTGTCCAGATTATACAACTTGAATGTGCAGAGTTTCATTGTTACGTCCACCACGTAAAGAAAGGTGAGTCAGCATCAACGACCTCATGATCACTGAGCTGGTCCCCCCGGCTCCACTGAACACTTACGACAGAACTACATTGAACTAAAAATCAAGTGGCCGAACTTGTTGACTCAGAGAAAAGCCCAGCCAATGTGTGACTTTGCTTTTAGGTAGGAGTCACTGTGCAAAAATGTGCAGTGTGCATTTTTCCACGGTAGCAGAGTGTAAGCACACTTTAACACAGTCAGCTGGGACCTGAACACCTGAGTCTGAACTCACTGAACCAGTGACGTGTTAAACACTGCACACATGTTGGGCTGTGTTTACTCCAGAAGATTAATGAGCCTCCACTGAAATCACAACCAGCAACAACGTGTGACAGTTACACCTACAAACATAATGTAGTGTCCTACATATTATGTTCATATGCAACTAGAATGTTATTGGCCAACGTTCAGGAGGACGTTTGACAGGTGTGGAGGTCAGGTTGGAATGGGTGTATAACCATATGCTGGTAACGCTGGTAGTGTGCGTTCCTGACATTTCATTATGTTTAATATAACCATGACGTACATCTTTCCCTGAAGTTGCTACACACAAGTGGACTGAAAAACCCTGCCAGTGAACATTCTGAAGGTACGTACAATATCAGTGTAGTTTCCCTCAAACTAAGTTTCGCAATATCAGCTTTTCTGATCTAACACTGCATTTAAATGGAGCTCATAAGTTGTGTTTTGTTTGTTCTATTGACATAGGAAGTCATCTGCATGATCCGTCACCGTGCTTATTGTTTTCTCTTATGTTTCCGGTGTTTTCCCCTCCCTCTTTTCCCCCGTGTCTCTCCCAGTGTTTGTGTGTCTGTGTCAACCGAGAAGGAAGGCTGTCATCTGCCAACCTCCTGCCCAGCCAGCCAGCCTCGCCTTCCACCCATCTTCGTTATTTATCTTTATGTATATATCTTATATGTATATAAGAATTTATACTGTATTTTGTCACCGTAACAGTCCTTTTACAGCCCTCAACGAACATCGGCTCTGCTGTCGCTCTTGACCATGAATGCCCTCTGCTGACCTCTGTCGTATCACCACAGATACACATACACTTTAGAATCTATGGGAGGGGGCACAGTGCAGTTGGTCTATTAACCCCTCATGGGCCACACACATCGTGGCACACAAGTACATGACTCTGGATACTCTTAGCTGCACAAAGCACAAAGCGTTTTGTGGTCAAAAATGTGTCACCTCAAACGTGATGCAAGGTGCAGTTTCACCCACTGCAACAAGGAGCACGATAACATTTCAGGAAATAACAGGATAAAAACTGTGTGTTTCTGCTCTGTTGTCTTCCAAGCTGTCATCACTGCTCAAAACTGCCAGAAAACATCTCAGCTTGTCAACTATTTTCATTTTCTCATCTCAGATGTGATGGTAAAGAGCTGAAGGCACCATCAGCATCCAACTGGAGACATTTTAAACCACAGAAGGCAATGAAGCAGTAGTGGAACATATCAGGGAATAAATATTGATTTTACCCATGAGCTCCCTCTGTAACTCCCCACAGCTAATAAACTCTGGAGAGTCACTGGATATGTACGACATGTGCTGTACAGCCATCTGTTCATGGCCACACCGCTGCCATATACGTCATTACTTTGACACACCACACACAGAGCAACAATATGTACATGTCAACATATGGCACCATAAAGACATCCATTCAGTGTGCACGGCAATAACCTCAGGCACATGCCAGCAAAGTGAAATTCAACTGCCATTCATCAGTGCGTAAGAATCATCCCAGGAATTCAGCTACAGAGACTGGCTGTGTGCTTTATAAATAAAATCCTGGTACAGCATCAACACATTTTTGCTCTGGAAGAGGTTACCTTAATGAAATAATATCTCATCCCTGAAGGCTGTTATGGGCCCTAGCAGTGGGCTGTGAGTGGGGGTGAAGGATGCTCAGTCAAATTCCTGCTGTGCATGGAGAGAAGAGACAGAGAGGGCCATTGTCCTCAAACCAGTGGAGACAGAGCAGGAACAGCTATTAAAGCCTCTGTTTTATTAGCACCAAACCTAGTGTCTCCTGAGTGGTTTGTGCTGTAGCAAGTACAGGAGAAAGACAAGGTATAAAGAACAGAGGTTTTGGTTTATACATGTATGTGGATTCATTTGTCTGGCTTGGTCATATTAACTAACTAGATCAAGAGACCACCTGAATCATTCCAGTGAGACTCACTCATGCTGCTGGACTGTCAAAATATCCAACCACTCTTCAAGACTTCCAACCGGTTCGAGGCAGATGACCTCGAGGTTTCTGCCTGTTAAAAGAGTTTTTCCTTGCCACTGTCTCCTAGTGCTGCACATGGTGGGAATTGTTGGGTCTCTGTACATAAAGAGACAGTCTAGATCTGCTCTATATGAACAAGTGCTATGAGATAACGTTGTTATAATATGGCGTTATATAAATAGAACTGAATTGAAAATTGAACTGAAGTCACAAGGAGTCAGCACAAACCATTGAACACCATTTGAGATCTCTGCTGCTACACCCGGAAGACAGCATCCACTGGGAAGAGGTCAAAGGTCATCGACCAGGAGTCAGGGGACAGATGAAGGACATTCAGATCTGACTCCAGAGACATGGGTCACCTTCTCCCCCCCATGTACAAACCACCTGTTATCATGTGATCTGAGTCAACTCCACTTGCTAAATGAAGACCATGGCTGCCGTCGAATACTCTTTTCTGCTCATGAAGGTTCCAAACTGAGTGAAATGACCCTGAAGGATCTAAGTGGCAGCCATGATGAGAACAGGTGGAATTCTCTAAATGCTAAGAAAAGACACAAAACATAATTCTTTTGATTTTTGACCACAGCCTGCGAGTTTAATGAATGAAGACAGCTCAGAAAAATCTAGTAAGTGGACCTTTCAGTTGAGATTAATTCATTCATTGAAGGTTTTTTTTACTCACAGATTATTGTATGGTTCTGAACATTTCTTCAGTGTCTATAATTTCAAGTTAAAATTGACATGTTTGTTCTCCAGAGATACATTAGCTTGAGATTAGCAGTGAAAATAAGTTACATACTTAATGACCAAAACAGAATGAAAAAAGAAATTCATAACCGCAGATCCCAACATAAATGTTCTATATTATTCTCTCAACCCAACCGGTCGAGGCAGATGACTGCCCACCCAGAGCCTGGTTCTGGTTCTGGTTCTGCTCGATGGTTTCTGCCTGTTACAAGGGAGTTTTTCCTATATAAATAAACTGAATTGAATTGAATTTGAATATGCGTGTTATCCAGCACAGAAAGAGCATATGGCAAATCACTGTTTGATTAAAGAATCAACATAAAATGTTGTCCACTCCTTCTGCAGATGAATAAAGGCAGCACTTTATGGCCTCGAGTGAATCAGCACTATGGTGGGAAAGCAGACTGAGAGATTAAGACTCAGAACAGTCCTCAACGCTGATCAGCACAACTCAGACACATTATTGCTTGAAAGAAACTGAAATTACAATGTTGAGCCTGTCTGGTTTATTCAGATATAACAGCTGATCAATCCAAACACATAAATATTACACCTATGATGACCCTGACAAAACTGTGGAGATGTTTTCTCCCAGGAGCCTATCAGAACTGTTTCCAGTCTGTAGTTCTTTGGATTGAAAAACAGACTGAAGTTGTTTGTAGCTGACAGACAGACAGAGATCTTATAAAGCATTCGTTTCTGTCTAAATGACTTGTTCATTTGCTCGCTGTCTGACAAGTATTGCCATCAGTTTGCCTTGGCAAGGCAGCTGCCACTGTATAGTCTATTCCATGTTGAGTCCATGTTTGGCCAAAAAAAAAGCAAATTTTGGGAACACGAGGGATTCTGTGTGGAGCTGAGGTAGGGTGAGCAGGCCGTAGTCACCTTGGTTTGTATGATAGGCTGAGATACTGCTCCTGCCAATCAACGGAAACATTGGTATAGTATCTTTATGCCTTTTCTATATACAATGGGTTTTAGCCACGCTAGCCGCCTGGTTGTAGAGATGGCAGATGGCAGATTGAAGTGTCCACCACTTCGATCTACACTGAAATATTAGATGGATTGCTGTGAAACTTAGTTCAGAGGATGAATGCAACTAATCCCATCCCAACGAGCCTCAGCTGCTGTACTTAGTGCTAAATAGCAAACGTTAGCATGCAAACACGCTAAACTAAGATGTGGCCGTGGTAAAAAATGATCAGCTAGTTAACATTGTTATGTCCCGTCTGTGTGTGTGACTGTGTTTCATGTGTTTAGTGCTTTTGGTCTCCTGTGTCTGCGTTGGTGTCCCGTCTCTGCCGCCCTCGCGTCTCCTTGATTGTGTAAATGGTTTCACCTGCTCCCTTGTCTCCACCTGTGGTCCATCCTCTAGTTAGTGTCCTGTATATTTAAGTGTGTTCAGTTCTCTGTGTCCTTGTGGCGTCGTAGTCTGAGTTTTCTGGAGTCTGTGTGTGAGCTGTATCTGTTCTGTTGGTCAGGTGTCTTTGTGTTTCCTGTTACCGGGTTTTTCACTTACGCCCTGCCAACTTACTGGTTTGTAAGTGCTCCCTGAGTTGCTTCTTTATTAAAACCTCTGTTCCATCCGGGCTCTCTGCGATTGGGTCCTTTCACTCCTCCACCCACACCGGGTCATGACGGTGTCAAAGTATTTATTATTTCGGCTGTTGTTAATCCTGAAATGGCTTCAATCGAATGACAAGAACCTTATCTTTCCAAAGATATGACACTTTATTTCTGTACGTAAACATGCAACAGCTGACTGCTGTTACTTTAGTTACTTTAGTTACTTTAGTTCCAGTAGAAACACAAGTACTAACAGCAACTCTGTTCCTCCATGTTATTGTCAGTAGGGGGCAGTGTTCACACAGCAGTCACATCAACATCTGGCTTATCTGTGGACTCAAGCCACTACAGTTACATGGTTTACTGCAGTAACTGTAGTAATACTACACTACAACAATACTATTAGCAGCAAAATTTACTTCAAGTATGAAAAGTCAAAGTAGTCAGTACACAGAATGGCCTCTGTCAGTGTTATTATATCAGTGGACGTGTCAGGATTTGGGAGCTGAAAGCATCATGAAGAGGATTTAGGCCAGAATCCTGATCCAGACCTGAGGCTTTCCTTTGGACTGCTCTCTGTTCAGGACTTCATCACATGCAGGT